>JBBPNY010000306.1:0-23610 GCA_038091165.1 Rubroboletus pulcherrimus
GTACTGACGCCGCGAGGGTATAAGACCACTTTGTCATTTAGCTAATTGCATATTCATTAAGTTGCGTGCTCCCTCGCGACGCCATTCTTTACTGTCCCTCACAATGCGCCTTACGCCGACCGTTGCCACGCTTCTCCTTGTACTCTCCTTTTCGTCCACATCAACCGCAACTGACCAGCCCAGTGACACTGTGATTCGAGTTCCCCTCGAACGGAAATTGTTCATCACCCACCCTCTTCGTGGCCCACCTCCAGATCGTAACTCGCGCGATCTTGCCACTCGCGCCAACAACGTGGCGGACTATGGGAACAAAGATTTCCTCAAGACCCATCTAGCCAGTGTTGCATCGTGAGTTGTCTCGTGCATATCCATATTATTATTAACCTTGTCGTATCAAGGAAATATCGCACCACGCTTGCTGCGTACGAATCGAATACAGGCTCCCCCCATCCTTTGGCGCAAGCAATCTCCGTGACCAGTACGGGGATTTTACCAGCTCGCCAAAAGGCCAGTGGCGACGGAACAACCCTGCCAGCAGGCAAGCCGGGAAAATGGCGGCGAAAGAGGGATACCACCTCTGATCTGCTCAGTGTGGTATTGGGTAATCCCACTTCAGCCAGCCATGTTCCACGAGGTCGCCATACCAAGAGAGATGACATATCGCTCTCCGAGGTTAATTCCAACATGTGGATTGGTACCATTACTGTCGGTACTCCTCCACAGAGTTTTACAGGTACTCTCGCTTCCTTTACTTCGTATGGCTGAATTTACATCTTGGTTGCCTTTACAGTCGACTTTGACACCGGTTCATCAGATCTAGTCCTCCCGGACCAGGCTTGTGACAGTACTTGCGATGGACACACACGATACAGCCACACAGCCTCTTCGACTTCCGTTGATCTTGGCAGGACGTTCCAGTTAACATACAATGATGGCTCGAATATGAACGGTACACAGTATGCAGATAACGTGTACATGGGTGGATATGAGGTACTGCCTAGCGCATTTTTTGCGTCACGTTGCTACAGTCCGATTGGCTTATTACCTCATGTCCAGGCTATGAACCAGACCCTCGGTGCTGCCACGACCTATTCCACTTCGTTAGAGAGCCCCACTTTTCGTCCGGACGGATTACTTGGCATGGGCTTCCCTCCGATATCCGTCTTTGGCGCTTCTCCTGTGTTCCAGACCATGGTCTCCAATGGTGTCGTGCCGCAGGGAGTGTTCGGTTTTGCGCTTGCCTCTGAATCTGGCAAGAGTGAACTCACTATAGGCGGGACTAACACGAACATGTATCAAGAGTCAACAACCGAGTATGTCAATGTATCTCTCCCGGCGTACTGGCAAATCCCTCTGGCTGGCCTCACTCGTCCTGGCTTGAATAGTACTCTCGATGTAGTGGTGGTCAATAAGACTTCCTATGCACAGGCGATCGTTGACACGGGAACTACGTTGATCATCACAAGTGACAGCAACGCCGAGGCTTACTATGCCAACGTCACTGGCGCAAACCCTTGCGCTGAAATTGGAGGTGGGGCCTGGTGTGGTATGTTCATCTCGCGCAGTACGGCGTAGGACGTCTACTCACCCTGTGCTCATGATCAGTCCCATGTGACACTGTCGGTTCGCTCGCGCCAACATTGACATTTGGTTCTCGTAACTTTCCTGTTTCGTCTTCTACGTTCAACCTCGGACCGGTTTCCGATGGCTCGACAGACTGCATCGCAGGTCTTGCAGGCGGAGGAAGTGGTATGCGTCTTTTGCCTCTTGGGTATGCGAATGTTCACTGACGCTCTTGTCTGGAAGTCTACTGGATCATTGGCGATGTCTTCCTGCAGAACGTCTACACCATTTTTGATGTCGCCAATACTCGTGTTGGTTTCGCGGACCTTGCCTAATTTTTTTTGGCCGCAGAACCAACGAACGGATGGTTCATCCATTGCCAATGCTTTTCTTCGGACAATTGTCTTGTGTTTTCTGAACCGTTCAACCAGAATTATCCTTGATGGATAATCACAGTTATGTAGTATACCCCGTGGACTAAGTACCCACAGAAGTTGAACACTGAGTACCGAATACTGAGTAGTAGGTGTGTGTAAACTAGAGTAACATCCTCTTGGCCCACCTGGGCATTGGTATGCACTCGCGTACGTTTTCGATGCCACTCACCCAACTGACTAGTCGTTCCAACCCCATCCCGAAACCACCATGCGGTGCGCTTCCGTACCTCCTGAGATCCGCGTACCAGCCATATTCTTCTCCCGCGGGATTCAGCCCATGAGAAGTCATACATTGCTGGAGCGGCTCCAACCGTTCCTCCCTCAGCGATCCACCGACCAACTCTCCGACGAACGGTACCAAAAGGTCAAAGCACGCGACCGTTTTCCCGTCGTCGTTCATCCGCATGTAAAACGGCTTCAAAGTGGTCGGGTAGTCTGTGACAAACACCGGCCCCTTGATGAGTACCTCGCTAAGCCACTTTTCATGTTCGCTCTGCAATCCATGACCCCACTTTGGCTCGAACGCAAATGGACTGGCCCGCGATGCGGCGGACGCGTGGTACTTTTCAAGCTCGGAAATCGCTTCGGTGTAGGTCATCCGTGCCCATGGTGTGGATGTTGAGGCAGTCTCTAGGCTCTTGGCCCTCTCCTCTTGTCCAGCTATCCCTTTCGCGAGCAACGCGCGCTCGTCGCGTCCGGAACCCAGTGCATCCTTGACGCAGGCCTCGACGAGCCCACACACGTCGCCGATCTCGTTCGTCCACGCCCACTCCGCCTCAAGCATCCAAAACTCGGCAAGGTGTCGGTTCGTTTGTGACCGCTCGGCGCGAAAACACGGAGAAAGCGTGTACACGCGGGCGAGCGACGAAGCGAGTGCCTCGAGGTGGAGTTGAGAGGATACCGTCAAGTAGGCCGGTTTAGAAAAAAACTCGGCGTGGGGATCCGGCGATGTGAATCCTAGTGTGGACGTGTCATCTTGGGATGGGCCCAGGGACGGGGACGGGAATGAGGGTGTTACGCGGAAGGTTTCCCCTGCACCTTCGCAGTCGCTGGAAGTGAGGATGGGGGTGTGTACGTAGCAAAAATCGTGTTTCTGTATAGCTTTTTTGGTGAGCGCCGGTGGGACGAGGTGAGCAGGGGGGTCTTTTGCTCGGGTGTGGAACGTACCTCGAAGAAGGCATGAAGAGATCTGACGAGCGCGTTGCGAAGACGAAGCATGGCCGCATTCGCGTCTGTCCGAGGACGCAAGTGGGCATGGTCTCGGAGGTACTCCAACGTGAGGGCTTGCTTCTGGATCGGGTATGCCTAAGGACGAACGTGAGCGAAAGAGAACCAACGGTGGAACACCCGAGGCTGACGTCTGGGTTGCACTCGCCGAGTATCTCGAGCGAGTCTACTTGTAGTTCCTGTGCTTGACCGGCCCCTGGACTGGCTACGATGGACCCGGTGATGCGCACACTCGCGCCGTTGGTCAAACTGAATGGTTTGTGCGCGTCAAAGGCAGAAAGCAATGAATCGTTAGGACCAGGATCACAGAGAAGAGACATACCCATGAAAATTCGCGTTCAGGCTATTGCTTAAGACTGTCTGGAGCCCCGAAGCGCAACTGCCATCGTTGACGACTGCGAAAGTGACGTTTTTCTGTCGTCTGACGGACTTGATCCAGCCATGGACATGTACTTTACTAGCAGAGTCCTGTCCCGAAGCCAAAATTTGGCGAATAGTCAGAGGTAGTGTCCCCGTCGACGTCGACGCGAACCTCTTGAAAAACATCGAGAACAGGGAACACAGCCACACAGGCGGGAGTAGCGAGCACAAGTTCAAGTGTACTCCTAGGATAGCGAGAAAAAAAAAAGTCGACAACAGTAAAAGATACAAGCCAAGCTCTCCACGGCCTGGAACGATATTTTAGCAGGTATTAACAACTGGAGAGCGTGCAATGAGCAACAGGCATCCCCACAACGTTCTTTTGAATCTCGCGGAAGGGTCCATTAGAACCCTCGTCCCCGTCCACGGCCTCTGCCTCGTCCACGCCCCCGCTCCACTACCCTTCCACGGCCCCCCCGCCCACGAGTGTCTTCCTTCTTCCTTCCTTTTGGTTTTGGCGCATCGTCCACCAGGAGGGTGTCGAGGGGCAGTGCATCAGGGAGAATGAAATAGCGAATGTTGTTTCCACGGATGGAAAGTGAGTCGAGGGAAACGGGATCGCGATTACGTGTCGTCATTTTAACGGTTTTGAGGTGCGTATTCATCTGCATGTCGACGCCTATCGCAGAGGGGTTAGCGTGAGACATACGGACGCAACGACGACGATAAACGCACCAGTGATGGTTCCGTGGACGACCGACCCATTCTTGAGCTCGATGGAGACGGTTTCATTGTTCAGTTTCATCAAGAACCTGGTGTGATAAATCAAAGAAAATGGGCATCAGCGACATGTTTTCTCAGCTTTTCCAAGGGCAAGATGGGAATGTCTCTGGTGTCAGGTCAAAGCTTGAGAACGAACACCAAAAAAGAGATATTTACCTGACGAGCTTCATGATGGCGATTGTCGAGTGATATGCTGCACGCGACTCGTTGCCACAGATCGTGTTTGGACTTGTTTGCTCAAGACCCTCTTCAGCAACCCCTAGTTACTTAAAGAACACACGGACTTCTTGTTTCCATGACCAAGGTCGTCTGATGGCCCCCGAGACCATCCCAGTGAGAAACGACGATGCCCTCGCGGCCCGCTTCCTCTTTTATACATATGTGCCGGTGTTGTGTATCTCAGTTGAGTGTATGTAGTACCATCAGGTCATGGATAGCTCCGAAGTCATATTCGCCTATCAATCTGACGCATACTGCCATCAATTGGCTGCTCTGAGACCACATGAGACACTCCGCTATAGATAGTGCACCTTGGACTCTTACTCGGCCAGGTAAAGAAGCTTCGGCAAATGTCTGAACATCTTGCGTTCCACAGTGCACACGGTGCGTTTCTCCGTCATGAGAGTGTATCACGGGTCCTAGCGTTTTGATTACCTACGCTGTTATGTATACCGTTTAAAAGGGTGTGGGGCCGAGCCCATGCGTACGAAATCACACCACGATGTCTCCGTCTTCCAAGACTCTGGAAATCGTCGTTGGTATTCTCTCTGCTGTGTCTTCCGTCGCGGCCTTGCAGAATGGCGTTGGCAAGCTTCCAGGTAAGCTGATCAACCCTCTGTCGTGACTTCGCAGCGGAGCTGATTGCTACCAAGTGATGGGCTACAATGGTAGGTGGCGGTCTGGTTTTGGCCATGATGGACCTGACCTAGTCGTCTTCGGCAGCCTGGAATGTATTTGAGGTAGGTTATGTGTAATGACTACGTGTCATCTCACCCTAATATCTATCTGTTCTGTCAAATCAGTGCAACGTGAATGAGACCCTCGTAATTCAAACTGCTCAGTACATGAAAGATTATGGTCTTTTGGTGAGGTTGCTTGGACCCAACCGCCTCACAGACCACCTCATAGTCTCTCAGGATGTTGGTTATAATCACGTCAACTTGGACGATTGCTGGGCAAGCAAGAATCGTAGCTCCACAGGCGAAGTCCTTTCTGGTCAGTCTGTGTTTGCCGCATCGCGTCTAATATTCATAAATCCGGCCCGCTGGTTCCCGTGGTGTTAGATCCTATTCGCTTCCCAAGCATGAACAATTTTACCGATCAGCTGCACTCGATGGGCTTGTGAGCGCAACAGTCTTGTTCTAGAGATAAAATGCTCATTGTGTGCGACGTAGTTATGCTGGCATTGTAAGCTGCCTGGTCAAGTCACGATATCTGGTTGATTGATTTCCGCCCAGTACTCTGATTCTGGCTGGTTCACGTGCCAAGGATACCCCGGTTCCTTCATGCACGAGGAACAAGACGCTTTCACCTTCCAATCTTGGGGCTTTGACTTCTTGAAGTGGGTGTTGTCACATCTTTGTCACTCGAAATATCGCTGATTCTCTGCTGTGCAGGTATGACAACTGCGCTAGTCAGTGATCGGGGCGATTATCTGTGTATCATTGCCACAGCGTTGACATTCTTCCAGTTCCCTTCGATGATGTGATCCGAGAGGGTATGGTCGGCAGTGAGTATACTACTCAATTTCGATATCTACCACCCCATCATAACATGATACAGAGTATCAACGAATGACAGATGCATTGGCTACGGTCGCTGAACAGACCGGGACCACATTCACGTTCAGCTTGTGTGAATGGGGATGGGTAAGTGAAATATATGCGAACTTGTAGCATTTCGCTTATTTGCGGTCCTTAGAGTCAAGTCTGGTTGTAAGTCCAAATCAAGCCTTTGGATATTCACAAGTTAATTCTGCTGTTGTAGATGGGGTGCCTCCATGGCTCATAGTTGGAGGGTGAGTACTAACTCGAGCCAGGTGCAGGGTTATATCACAACTATGTCGTGATTGGTTAGATTGACGGCGACATTGGACCTTACTGGAACTCCCTCGCGACGATTATCAATTCGTAAGCTTTCCCCGTTACATGGTTTGTCAGGAATCGAGATTGAACCGCCCGTTAGTGCTTCCTTCATCACACAAGCCACGAACTTCTACGGACGCAACGACCCTGATATGGTGCTTACCCCCTATCGACCACTGTTGACATGGATCACTCACAAAAATCAGCTTGAAATAGGAAACGGAGACCTCACCTACGACGAAGCCAAGACCCATTTCACAGCTTGGGCGCTCATGAAAGCCCCGCTATTGATTGGTACTAACGTGAGTTATGCATGCATAACCTCAACTGCACTCTGTATTGAATTGGCGTATTAGCTCGCAACTATCAGCTCAGAGATGCTTGGCATCCTCAAGAACACCGAGGTCATCGCCATCAATCAGGACCCGGTGTACGGTACAAGCATTTCGCCCTTCCGCTGGGGCATTAACGTAGGTTGCTCTTCCACATTACTTAGGGGTCGTTCTTACGCATGGCCATAGCCTGATTGGACGTACAACTCTTCATTCCCCGCCCAATTCTGGAGTGGTCCAAGTGAGAATGGGACAGTCTTCATGCTTGTAAGTGTATGGTTCTGCAGGACGATGCATTCCAACTAATCCTCTTGGTGATAGATCAACACCCTCGACGAACCTACTGACCTTTTCTTTAACTTGACCGAATCCCCATGGATCCGCGCCGGCAAGCAGTATGCTGTCAGGGTATGTAGTTTGCATCTCCTGCCACCTTTGCGGTTCCCCACTGAGCATGCCACTCTAGGATCTTTGGACACATACTAACAATGGCACCGCTGTGCGCAATTATACCGCGATCAGTGTCGCTCCTCACGGTGTTGTTGCCCTATTGTTCCAGGACGCTGGTGACGAACCTGCGGGTCTCTGGCCACCCTGCGCTGGTGAGGCAGCAACGCAGTGCACAGCTGAGAATGGTACCAAGTATTACTAGGCAGCGATATGCTTGGAGACAACCGACTCAGTGCTTGTATTTAGCTTGAAAACATAACTACTGCTTGTGACAAATTAAAAGGTGCTGTGATGTATACCACGAATCTATGCAAACGGTGGAACGGGCAGACTTGCTGTCCGCCTCTGAATTGATGTCTAATTATGGTCCACATGTGTACCTTGAGGTTTTCCCCACAGTAACAAAGAGCACCACCACTCTCTTCCATCTCTGCCTGGTACACGCATTCTACGATGACCGCGAGCCCAGGTCCTGCCAAACAGGTACTGCCTACATCCAGCACGCCCTTGCTTGGTGCGTGTACATTCCTCCCATGTGCCCCCCCGTGGACGCTGCGACCCGGGAGGGGACTCTGTTGATACGACAGCAAGGTTGATCCGTGACTTTGTTACATGAGATGCAGCGCAGGTGCAGCGGACACGAAAACAATCAAAGGCACCATTCTGGGGTGCTGTGGTGTTCACCTTCGTTGCGATCTTGGGATTGTCGACCCTCTTCTATCGTAGCAAGTATGGCCATCCCGCGAGCGAGATTCAAAGAGTCGGGAAGCTTCCAGGTGAGCATGAGAGCTATGTGATGGGTGCGGTGTCTGAACGGAACCTCCACAGTCATGGGGTATAATAGTAAGTCGTTAGGTCATGCTGGTCGCAGGGTGCTCAGTCCAAACTGTTAGCCTGGAATGCATACTATGTGAGTGGTCGTTGTTCAATGCTGTGCGATGGAATTCCATGTTTGTTCTGGTAGTGTGCAATCAACGAGACGCTCATCATCAAGACGGCTGATTTGGTGAAATCCCTCGGTCTTGTGGTTCGTATCAAACAGTGTCAAGTGACATTTGTGAATACTCATTTCCGGAACTCAGGATGCGGGTTATAATCATATCAATATCGATGATTGTTACTCGGAGAAAAAACGGAGTCCCGCGGGGGATATTGTTGCGAGTGCGTTATTTCCCATGTGGTACGTAGACAGAGATCCGACGTTATTGCAGATAAGGCCAGGTTCCCCTCGGGAATGAAAGTGTTGACGGACCAAATCCATGAAATGGGATTGTGAGTCCATCATGGCACCTCGCTGATGTTGGCGCTCATGTCGATGTTCATGCAGCAAAGCAGGCATTGTAAGATCCGACTCACGTGTCCTCTTTCGCCTCTAACACTTGGGGTAACAGTACAGTGACGCGGGATGGTTTACTTGCCAGTTATACCCTGGGTCTTATCAGAATGAAGCAAGGCAGGTCTTATCCACTTCTTAAGCCAATGAGTCCTTCAATCCCTTCATAGAGACGCGAAGTTGTTCCAGGACTGGGGCTTCGATTACCTCAAGTGCGTATGCTCAGCCTGTGTGACGAAGGCCCTGGCGTTCATTTCTGCAGGTATGATAACTGTGCCGTACCGTTCGACAACATTACAAGGCAGAATATCATGGGCCGTAAGTTTGTCCATGACGACCTTGATTATTCAAGTGTCGAGCTGATGGTCGCCATACAGGATATGAACGTATGGCGAACGCCATCAGTGATCTTGCCGAGTTCTCTGGAAAGCCACCTTTATTCTTGTCAATGTGTCAGTGGGGAAGGGTATGTGCTGAGTTCAAGTCAGTGTGCTCATGCTCATGTTTCAATTAGGAACAAGGATGGTTGTGGGCAAGGAAGTACGGCCAAAGCTGGCGGGTAGGTGATTTGACAATGTGTTGTCTGCGCATTGAAAACAAACTTTGCATGTCAGACGACGGATGATATTGGTATGTTATACCTAGTTTAATGCGATCGCCGCCTGACGGAGTCCCTTAGGAGCATCTTGGTCGTCGATTGCGAACCTTATCAATCAGTCAGTAGCTCTACCTGCCATTTCGTTTGAGTCGTCCTGAAACTGTTTTCTAGAAATTCTTTCTATACCTGGGCTACCGATTTTTACGGTCACAACGATATGGATATGGTGAGTAGTCCTGGTACCTACATCACTAAATTCAGCCTCACATCTTTACAGCTGGAAGTGTGAGTAACACATCTGGTGTCTCATAATCTACGACTCATGTCAACCACAAGCGGGAATGGCGACCTATCATATGAGGAAATGAAAACTCATTTTACCGCTTGGGCTCTCATGAAATCCCCCCTCTTGCTCGGTCTCGATGTACGTGTGCTTTCTTCTGGATTTAAAAGCAAAGTGGAGATATAGCGTCTGTTCAGTTGGAGTCGGCAAGCAAGGAATCCTTCGAGATCCTCACCAACCCCGAAATTATCGCTATCAACCAGGACCCCGTCGTGGGTACGAGCATTTCGCCCTTCCGATGGGGTATCAATGTAAGCAAATATGCACTCGCATACATTTGCCTGCCGATTTAAAATAACTCTAGCCCGACTATGTGAGCAATGCAACCCACCCCGCACAGTACTGGAGTGGTGAAAGCCAGAATGGCACGGTCTTTATGCTTGTGAGTAGTTTCGTCTTCGTTTGCCTTTTGTACTACTGAGGCAGAGTAGATCAACACCTTGGATGAACCTGCGACCATGTTCTTTAACCTGACAGAGTCTCCTTGGATTCGAGCTGGAAGGCAATACTCCGTCCGGGTAGGCTCTAGCCCTCGACTTGTTCATCAGCAACGACGCTCATTTTGGATTCAGGATCTTTGGGCGCACAGTGACAATGGTACTGCAGCGAGAAACTTTACAGCACACGATGTTCCGGCACACGGCGTCGTTGCGCTGCTCCTCCAGGACGCTGGCGACGAGCCTGAAGGCCTCTGGCCTCCTTGTGCGGTGGTCGAGTGGTGCATGTCTGAGGATGGGACAATGTACGACCCTGACAAGAAATGGCATGCTGAAGAACACCAGGAGCTTTGAAAGGAAGCATGGGACTGTAGTATCGCTCTGTCGTGGTTCGCGTGTATTTCGTAAATAGTAATGTATTCTGTGCGGTACTCAAACGAAAGGCTCGCACTCGTATCGGGACGTTCATGGAATTTGTGGAATTACAAAAGTCTATCATGTAAACGATACCCAGGTCACGAGGGATGCTACTAACAAGACAGAAATCCATTTCCTAATATCCTTCCATCTCGTATCCCAAACTTGACTCTCGCTCCCCAACAACGGCAGAGTGGTGTTGTCCCATACTCCATCGGGACGGTACTGCAGGATGACAGGGTCGCTCTCGGGAGAGACTGCTGCATGCTGCGACGTTTCCGGCGGTCGTATATTTTTTGGGAGGACAGTCGGCGCGCTTTCCTGAGCAGGAGGGAACACCTCGGCCTGAGCGACACCCCCGAAAAAGTCTGTGATGCGTGTATTATCCAGTGGTCGTCGAAACAAGTCTGAGCGCACGCCGGGGTGTGAGCGAATCACAGCAGGATCGTAAGACGAGAACTTTCAAGGTGTGAGCGTCCGCCGGCGTGCGCGTCAAGTTGAGAAGTACATACCAAGTCTTGTACGGACACCTGACTGGTCTTGTTGATACCTTCCATGAATTCGAGCACGAAATGCGTGTAGCTGTCGATGACAGATACGCCAATATCGTTGTCGTTTTCGTGCTGCTTGCGGTGAGACCCTAGGGATAAACGAGTTGAAGGAGGAACATACCGAATAAGAGTTTTCTTCTATCTCTGAGGATCCTGTTGCCAGGATATTTGGGGAGTAAAACTGCGAATACAGGGTATTTGCTTGGCAGGTATCAATCATGAAGAATATTTCGTTGTAACTGGAATTCACTTGTTTAGCCCCCGAGATGAACCGTGGGCGCATCTGGTTACTTACCGCTTCTTCTGCCACATTTGTTCAAAGGCGTCAGCAATGTCGAACGCGCTGATCTCTTCGTTGTCCTGGAACTTGAGGAATTCATTCCCACCGTGTCCGGTCATGTACACGAAGATATTTGAGCGGTCGTCCGTGAGCAGTCGTTTGGAGCGCGGTACAGATGGGTCGACACGTCCTATATGGAGAGTTGGTACACGAGAGAATACTTTCGACCTCGATATACCTGTAAGCAACCGAATGAAGTTTTCCACAGTCACTTCATAGCCACGATAGTCCACCTCGATGTTATCGCCGTAGAGGTCCAGATGACGCCCCGCTTTCGCGTACACGCTCCCAGGGAATTTGTTGCGCGTATTGCACGCGACGTCATCGGCGAGCATGAGGATGATATTCGAGTCGGGGATACCAAGACGCTTGACGGTGCGATACCTAGGTATGAGGGTCTGTATCGCGACGAAACACGGCAATGGGGGGGCATAATTACATTCCTAGGGCATTTGCCATGTGCTGAGGGACATTGGCATCAACGGTTCATTGCACGTTAGCACGACATACCCTGTAATTGAACCAATATCGAGAGGCGCAGACGAGGACGGCCCAGTTGTTCGTGTGCCCCGAGCTGGACGCATGTCTGCCATAAAACTCGGCGACGACCTGCTCGCTGGCAGCCAAACTGCCAACCGTCCAAGTCGCCAGACAGACGAGCCACTGGTGGAGGCGCATTTCGAGAATGTGTCTCGGCAACTCGGCATCTCCCCCGGTACGATCACGCGGAGTTTCAAGTTTCGGCATCAAACCACTCCTTCGTGCGCGCTGTCATGCACGGTGAGCAGTTCCTTGTCACCGCTGTCGGCGACGTCTTACACGCTCCCAGGTCTTGTTGCATACAGTGATGACTCCCAAAGCGACTCGGAGGGCACCGTCGCCTCCACCTCCAAGTCTGCTGGCACTGGCCTGGTCAACAACCATGTAAGAGTCTCCCTGCCGGGTTTTGTCCAATCGTTTCCCTCGTTGTTGGCTGTGTTTCTGTTTGGGAATAGGATAAGCCACTAAAGGGCCTCTCTGCCTCATCCTCAGATGGTACGTCCTACGTAATACGCCGTGGATGCGCTCCAAGTCATCGTTCCTTAGCTCGACTATTACCAAAATCCCAAGTCATCATTCGTCGACCAGCACCGACGAGAAGCCACCCTCGAGCACACCTATCCGATGACATTGTGACAGAACAGTCCCAGTCAGGCGCGCCACCACTCACACCCGAAGACTCCCTGAAGGAATTACCCTCCGCCTCGAGTTCCTCTGAAGACCATGAACTAACGAAGATTCGCGAAATCCTGAGACCGCCCTCAATACCAGGCGCAGTAGACTGGGGAATACCCGCCGGATCCACGGCACCATGTGATCCAGCCATTGATGTATGGTAGCTCTTTGCATATTGCTTCACTCTCCCACTCATGTCTGTTAAGGCGAAAGTAGCCCAGTTTCTTGCGTTGAAGCGCGACCCCGTAAATCCTAGACACTTCAATGATTCTCTGATGTCAAACCGATCGTTCCGGAACCCCCACCTCTATGCTACACTGGTCGATTTTGTCGACATCGATGAACGAACGACGAATTTTCCGACTAGTATTTGGGACCCAAATGACGTAGAACCCGAATGGTTTTCAGATCAAATCGGTACGAGGTGTCTTGTTGTCTTGTTCAACGCGTGTTTATGCCCGTCGCCGCCCTTTTGTGTGGTTACGCCCAATGACGGCTCTCTTGCTGGGGAAATATATACTTCCTCAAAGCCGAGCTACAAAAGGCGCGTTCAGAACAAGCATCTGCAGCACAGTCGAAACGTTCACAAATCGCATTCACGTCTTCCAAGGCGCCTCCGCCGCAGCCCACGCGTCACCCACAGGATAGAGGAGGGGACCGAAGAAAGGGTCGATTTCGTCCGTACTCGAGAAGCCGTTGAGTCAGTGCGCGCGGTGGAATGTCGTGTATCTAGTATAGTATAGTACCGCTATCATCTCTTTCCAACGCGTTCAACATATACCCTGTAAGCTTTGTGATGTAAGCCGGCTGGGGCGCCGAGCATCTACGCGTGTTCAGTACTTTCAGTCATCGTCCCAACTTCTGGCAAGGTCTCTTAGAACGTTGTCGCTATGGCGCACTCACTTTCAAGCGAGTGTACACCCCTCAAGCATGCATATGACGCGTGCTTCAATACATGGTTCGAAGGATATCTCGAGCCCGCCATTGCACATTCCAAGGGCGTCCCGCAGGGCCAGCGGAACGAGTACGCCAAGAAGAAGGCGGAGGAATTTGAGGAGAAATGCGGGGTTGTCTGGGCTCAATACAAGGAGTGTGTGCAGGTGAGTGCGATGCCTTTTTGTTTGTTCTCTGCGTGTGGTTTCGAAGACGCGTCGAAACGTTCTGCTCGCGTCAGGATTGGTCTGGTTTCTGACGCACGTTGACTGATATGGCCTTACCTGCAGAAAGCCGTGCGACAGCGAGGTCTTGGGGATCTGCTTGAGCAGGCCCGACAAGAGAATCCGTTGCGCGAGCCACCATCTACATCTGAAAGGGAGAGGTCATCCTCAAGTACAAGTTGATCATAGGAAGGGTAACACTGTTCATGCCCTGTCCCTCCTTCCAGGCCTCGATTGACTCGGCCTTTGAATACCCATCCTTACCTACATTCCCTTCCAACGTGATACACAGAAACACGAAACACGGCTCGTCAATCGAGAATACGCAAGCGAACCATTACAGCCCATGATAACTCGAGCTCGCGGTGGATAGCCGTCAGTTTTTCTGTTACATCACCCAGTGTTGTTCTTGGTCGCTCCTCCCCAGCCTCACGATGTACGTCACACGACAATGACTGCCCCTCAGATATTCAGACACATTGTCGGAGTCACTCTCCCTACTGGGGACAGAGGCCGGGACGGATAACACACAATTGACATGCGTGCATGATTGGCGCCAGCATGGAGCAATAACACATACCTCGATGGAAGCGATGTGTCGTCGAACAAAGACATCTATGCCGATCGTTTTGCTCGGAGACGCTATACGTGGTGTTCTAGAAGCACAGGGGGTCTACCCCTGACAGTGACTATTGTTTCTCGGTTTCCTCGGCTACATCCGTCATCCTACACGTTCAGTTTTGCGCTCCTCGACTTGCGAGTCTTGGAAGTGATAACGAAAGAGAGCCACGTAGAGGTCAGAGCCCAGTTAAATCATTCGCATCGTTTGATTTCGTGTTTCCGCCGCTACGTCTTGACTCCGACCCCGTGTACCAGGCGGATTGGACGCGGAGTCGAATGAGTGACGCTCCTGGACCAGCCTTTGCATACGGGAGACCGATGTCTCGTTTCACGGGTACGGGATGCGACAGGATCAATGTTTTCTCTGTCAAGTACACCGCCCTCCCCAGCGGGCAATCAAGACCTATAGGGGTTTGATCATGTTCGGTTAATCCATCTTTCATGCATGTATGTACACGTGACTGAACGCGCCGCGACGCGACTTAGTTTATAACTCGTAACTGACTCGATGTCCACTTCGAATGCATCGAAACAACTTCAAGCAACCCTCGACAGTGCCAACCTGCACATTCTCAACTCTCGTGCGCAGCTGAAATCTCATCGTTTCGATGGTCTCGAAGACTTGCTTGCTGGTGAGGACGCCTTGCGCGATCCTGCTATAGTAGCCAGCGACGTCGCAGCCCAAACTGTCTGTGCTCAGATCTATTGGAGCAGGCGACTTGCTGACGATGAACCCGCTAGTCGTTCCTCCGCCAACTCAAATTTCAGTATCTGGAACAGAAAGCCAAAGACAAATATGTCAAGACGATCGTGTCCGACGATGCGCCACTCATAACCGCCTCTTCGAATGAAGAACTCCGATTGCGCAACGAAGAGGGGAAGCGTGTGTTGAAGGAGGCAAAGGCAAAGCTTGCGGAGCGGCAAGAGGACGTACGTACGTTGGCGCCACTCGTGGAGGAAGGTCGGTGGATTGCCCCCAGTGTGTTGTGGATGTGGGTTTCCTGACGCTCTTCTGGGTAGATTTTCAGAAAGCACGTTCGTTGACCAATCTTGCGACGACGCTCTCTGCCCAGATACTCGATGCACGGCTTGCGCTGACACGCCTCCGTCAGGCTCACCCGCACCCTCGATTGACCATTGCATCTGCAACATCCACGCTGGACGGACAGGTGGAGCAAATGCAACATTTGGAAGACGAGTTGCAGGGACTGAATAGCCGGATAAGTGAGACGAAAGAACGGATAAAGAACGAGATGGGAGAGCTGGAGCAAGTGAGAAGCATCGAAAAGGAGAGACTCGCAGAACTCGAGCTTGTGGGAAAAGTGGTTGGGGAGGAAGAGGACCCAAGAGTTGGGGGACTCTACGACTGGTATGGAATTTCAGCCAACGTTTCTCGGTGCCACGTCTGATCTAGGTCACACACGGAGCAGGTTCGTGTCCTCGTTGTCGATTCACCGCTCCTTGCTGGCTCTCCAGTCCACACACATCGAATCCGAGAACGAACTACGATTGACATATTCGGTCGATCCGCCACCAGGCTCGGCATCACCTGAGCCGAACGATCTAGCGTTGACATTGCTCTTTATTCCAAACACACGACAGTTGGTCTCTGCGGACGTCACTCTGGGAGGGGTTGAATTGGAATTGGGGGACGTCATTGATGCACATGTGCAAGCCAACGATATTCCTGGTCTAGTCTGGGCTGTGCTAGCACGCGCACGCGCACAAAGTCCAATTAGAATAAGCGAATAAGGATCATGTTCAATAGTATTTCCGTGAGAGCCGTATTTCTCATGTCGCGGCGACGCTCACCAAGTGCAGAAGGTGCGCCAGGTGTCATGTTGCGACCCGATATTCAGGGACCTCTCGGCTAACCGTTTCACTGATCGGTGGCCCCTACCATCAGATGACGGTCGCGACCGACGATCCTCGCCAGCCCGCATGGCACTGAAACTTCTCTCTGGGAATTCGACGCTCTTCTAACTCGTCAGATGTGCAGCGAAGGTGGACCCATCCCAGGCCGAGGTCACTGTCAATACACATGTCTCTTCGGATCATCTGCTCGCTACCGGCGATCGGATCTTTACGACCACCCCTCTATGAAAAATGCGGTATGTACGTATGAACTTGTACGAATCGGCCAGCGAAGGTGCTTTCTCCCATCCCGTGACACTCGAACGCGTCCATGTTGGCTCTCCGTCGTTGGCTCGTCCTCGCAGTCGCCGCTGCGCTTACCCATGGCGAGCCGGTGCAATTGGCGAACCTGCAACTCCCGTCCAGCGCCGCTACTCACCGGCGGGCTGTGGTAGATCTCTTCGCCCAGCCGTGCGAAGCGTATCAGTCAGTGTTCTTTCACGTACCGCACACGATGGGAAACGGATGGGGCGCGTCCATTGCGGACGCCTTGAGTACCATGGTTCGCGCGTCCCGCCTCCCGTTTAGCTGCGGTGTGCCAGGAGGCTCATGCGTGTCTGTGCCTATAATGGATCATGGGTTTTCGTGATTGGTTCCAAGAGGCAGTCGACCACATCGCGACGGTGGACTTTAGCCGCTCGAAAACGAATGCCACGGTCAGGTAAAGCACCGCTGTACGTCCTATGAACGGCGTTGTGACTTTGACGTGGACGCGATATCACAGAATAATTCGATTCCTTATGGCTATATCGACTTTGCCAGTCACACACCCACCTACGCTCCAGCGAGTTTTCAATGACGTTTTGGTTGCTTGAATTACTGGTGGGTCTCTTAGACGAACATTGCGGAAGCCGGTACTGTACGTTCTTCGTACCTCCTTCGAGAACGACACAATGAACGTATTTATCTTTACCGATAGCTCACCATGGAGTGGAATCGTCTGAGGTGAGCACAGAGTCCCTTTGAGTGCTCGTCTTTAATTCACGAACTAGTTTGTACACCAACAACGACACCTATCGCCAACTCGCCGAGAAGTCAGTGCAACACATGATCCACATGGTAATATTCTGAAATTATTGTCCGAATATCACTGCCTTCTAACGACGCTCTGATTCGGTAGCCAAGATCGGGATGCCTGCACAGATCATTAATCCTTCAGCAGGAGATTTAATCGGTTCCTATGTGGTACGTGACCCACTACGTGATGATTTTACACAGGTTGCCCATTAGATGTAGACCTGGGGCGGAGGATCGGACTCGTACTTCGAGTACTTGATCAAGTACGCTCGTCTGACGAACATCGATGATAATTTATATGCAGACGCGTGGTCCATCGCAGTGGATACTTACATCAAAGAACTGTTGAGGGTACGTTGCTGAAACTGGCCCGCGGGGACTTTCTGATGGTGTTGGTTTTCCAGACCTCGACTGTGCATAGCTGGGTTTATCTTGCGGATTATGATGACAACCATTTGATTCGTCATGTTGGTTCGCATCTGGCCTGTTTTTATGGCGGAAACCAGATTCTCGGTGCGTTGAGAATGAATGCCGTTGCAGTTGAACTCATGTGATGGTAGTAGGCGGGAAGCTCACAAACAATGGCACGATCGTCAAGATCGGTCTTGAGCTTACTGATGCATGTTGGAAAGCACTGCGTAAGGTTCATTCTCCCTCGCACCGGGCAACGACGGGCACACTCACCAACCCGATAGCACCGGAATCGGTCCAGAAGTGTTTGCCTATGCCTCTAGCGATGGTAACTACACAGGTGGTGCTTCACCTACAGCAGAGCAAACGCAGTTTGACAACGAACACGGTTATTACATCACTTCGTCGGATTATATCTTACGGCCCAAGGTCCTGGAGTCCATCTTTTATGCTTGGCGCGTGGCTGGGGACACCAAATATCTCGACAACGCCGCCAGCGCCATCCAGAGTTTCGAAAAGTACCTTCCAGCCACGGACGTGGATAACGTGAACTCGACCAAGATTGATAACATGGAAAGCTTCTGGTTTGCAGAGGTGCTCAAGTATCTGTATGTTTTTTTTGTTCCCTTGAGGACGTATTCTGGAACCGACCGATTTGAATCCTCCCCCGGCAGGTACTTGACGTTTGACGATCCCACCAACATTTCGCTCGACAATTGTGCATCCATACGTGTCGTTGGTGTACAATAATTGGCGCTGAGCCTTTTTGTTTTTCGATCTAGACGTGTTCAACACCGAGTGTCACCCTTTCATCGCGCCGGCAGCCGAGAGCGTCTACGGTTGTGGGCCCGGGTCTCATCAGGTCTCGGCATCCCCTTTCGTTGCTCAGACGCTCACTGGACCTCGCCCAAAGCCGCGTTGCCTGTGCCTATTACGCAGGCCCTGAATCTTTGATCTGCAGTGTCGGCATGCGACGTTGGTAGACTAGTTCTTTGACTTTTTGTGCGGACAGTTGCGACGTACCGCTGACGACCACATTGATCAATGTTGAAGGGTCGGGGATGAACCAAAAATGTATAATAAATCAATACCCTCACTTTGTAACATACCCTTCTCGAATCCACCATTGTCTCTCAAAGTAGGGGTTAACAACCCATTCACGGCACTGTAACGGGAGAACAGTCACTGTTTTTATTACAGCAAACAAGGGTAACGAGGCTGATTCTAATGTATCGCAGCCCGCCATTTTCCAGTGGTCACGAGCGCGGTCTTACCGGCAAAGATGGTCGGAAGCGTCAAGATACCGGCATAGAGCAGCACCTGACCAAGTTTGAGATCCACCCAGTACCAGAAAAGGAGCGCCTCAAAGGCGCCGAGGAGCACGGTGAAGGGGAGGATACGAAGGGAAAACAAGTGCGGGACACGTACGCCGACTTTGCCCCACTGTGGAGGTGAACGAACGCGTGATTAAGTGATTCGTAGGGTGGTGAGGGAGGATTTGCATACGTACCAAACTGAGCAATGCGACCCACGGCGCGAGGACGAGGGCGGAAAAGAGGGCAGAGATGATCTTATGGGGGAGTTTTTGCTCTGGACGGAAGGTGTGGGCGATAGGTGGTTGGGGGTGGAAGGACGCTTCGTCGGGGTGGGGTGCGGGCGTCGAGGATGCGGGGACGTAAAGGTCGAAGAGGTCAAATGTCGCTGGGTCGTATACGAAGGAACCAAGGATCAGGGAGACGGCGAGTGGGCGGTCTGTCGTCGGTGGGAAGGATGCGGGCGGACGAGCCACGTTCTGCAACGGAAAGAGAAAAAGAAAACGTGAGCGAGAGGCTGAAAGGCGTCTTTTGACGGAGGCAAGGACGACGCACGAGCTCGAACTTGGCTTTGCCGCCCGGGGTGACGCGAACAGGCTGGATCCCTTCTTCACCAGAGACGGGGTCATAGAAGCGAAGGAAGGTTTGGTGGGGCTGGACGCCTTTGCCCTCGTCGGATTCGGTGAGTTGGAAGGTGAGCTTGAGGGTGTCAGAGGGGCCTAGGGTCAACGGTTCCGGCTTTTGGGTGAGGGAGAGTCTGTTTGGGTGGGGGTTAGGAGCATGCCGAGCGGTTCGAGGGGGAGACATACGTGTCTGCGCGCAGCTGGGACGCATCCGAGGAGGAGATGGTGAAGCGAGGGTTTTGCAGGGACAGGGAAGCAGCGTAGACGTTGGCGACGAGGAGTAGCCAGGAGAAGCAGAAGCTGGTGCGCGGGATCATGGTCGAGGTCGAGGTCGAGGTCGTTGAGGCCAACGTGTATGATTTACTTTGTATGTATGTGATCATGTGACTAAAAAGAATCAAAAACAAGACCCCACCGTGGTTCGAACACGGGACCGCACGATCTGCAATCGTATGCTCTACCACTGAGCTATAGAGTCGTTGCCGCAAGTAGCTCCGGCTGGGAATAGCTTCTCCACCACACCGACCAAATCGCCTCGTCCACCGAAGCGACTTTAGCAGGTCGCGCTATGAAGAAACCCAAACGACCGCGACCCGCTCAGGATGACCGAACGAGCCCGTCCACGATGCCTGCGAGTGCACGCACTTCATTGACCACTCTCCCTATCGAGATCCTCGCAGAGATCCTCCTCTACACTTGTTCCCCTCCCACCGTCCTCGCTGTCTCCCGCTCCTGTTCATTCCTATACAACTCCCTCGCTCAGAACCCCGCCGCATCCTTCATCTGGCGCGGCGTTCGCGAGACCTGCCAACCGGTTCCCCTCCCCGATCCTGGCCATTGTTGGAATGGAAGCGAAGCAGACTATGCCGCCTTTGTGTTCGGCGGGGGCGTCTGTGAGGTGTGTCGAAAGACCACACGCACAATGTATGTTAGTTTCGCGGCGCGGGTCAGGTTGTGCGGTAGCGTGAGTGCAGATTCACCTTGAAGTCATATTAACGTTTCAACGTCCCCGCAGTGGTATTGTCGGAGAAAGTTGCTCGAGTCAGTCTTTATGCTATGCCTCTCATCCTGACGTTCATTCTTCTCCTCACGCTGCCTTCACTGCCCTGTTGATTGCCCTCTCGCATCTAGCGAGTCCCTCATCAATGTCACCACCATGTTTCAGGGGCGCGATCGTCAATCCCTCTGGGCGCCCTATGTGGAAAGCCATCTATGTTTTTGTGCGTCATTCTTCTCGCCGGCGACCCTCGTATGGGTCCGTGTGCATCGTTCTCAAACTCGATGCAGATCCTTCCGCATTCGGCGCTTCGACCTGTGCGTATGGTACGTTTGCGAGCATCCGGCAACCTCTGATCCTCGTATAGGGCCCTACAACGACAATATGATCTTGCTTCGCAAAACTGACTTGGAGAAATTTCAACTCGATCTCACGGCCTACAGGGCTGCGGAACACACTCAAGCCGAGCGCAAACGTGCCGCGGCCCCAGGTTCTCTTTCAGACGCAGCTTGGGAGGAAGATGAACGAGGGGAGCGTGTCATGGAGGTGCGCAGATGCTGCTTCACAGCTTGTTTTGTTCATTCGCGAACCGCGTTCCAGCGTTGTCACTTGGCAATACAAAGGTTCCCTGCCATCATGGAGGTGTGTCATTCTCAGATCTACCTGCAGATATATCGTGATGTTTATGCCCTCTTTGCACATTGTGGAATGGTATCCGCCTCCCCGCTCAACCTTTCTCGTCTATTAAACCAAATGACACAACGTGTACTATCAGCTCTCGGCACGCCTGATCCGCTGGAAGTGTAAATATGACCGGGAATATAACACTATCAAGAAGCAAAACCAAATATGGTGAGCAAGCGCCGTCCTTCATGTCCGATGCCGACAGGCTCTAAGTTGATTGTGGGGTAAATGCGTCAACTTCGGGTCACGACAGGACGAAAAACCTTGCGGAAAATGAAGGATGGGATCTGGGTGATCTTGTCGCGTCACAAACATACGGATCATTACAGAGGCGCAAGACCTTCCTTCTGGAGACGATCGGGTTGGACGGTAAGTGACCGTGGTGTAACTTGTGCTACGCACGTTCAACTCATGAACGTCATGATATTTGCCTTACATCTATTCGACACCATTACATGGTCTACTTGTTGTACCGGTATCGTCCTGGTCGTGTGGTCATTGTTGCCTTCCACGATCCGTCAGATGTGTCCTCCATCCGGTCGGCAATCGAATCCGAGCTTCTGGTAGTGCAAGCGCGCCACAAGCGTCAAAAAGCCGAGGCAACTTACAAGGAAAAACTGACCGACGTAAAGAAGATTTACGAACGTATGCGATGTGGCACACTAGGTGGTGCCGCCGCAGGCCCTAGCGATCCCACTGGCGCGTTGATCCTCCCACCGCTGAGTGTCTTTTGTACGCTCCCTTCCGTGCGTGCGCTTAAGGGAAGTCCCGACCCGAGCGCGGTGCCACCCAACAGCACCTCTGCCATGACCAATATCAAATCGTCCCCATTGGCTACTTCGCTCATCATATCGGACCTCCATACCTGGCTTGTTCCCGTGCAAAAGCACTTGATGAGTCTGTTGGGTTACCCAAATGGATGGCAGAGCGCGAGCACGCGAACACTACCTCCTTTGAAGCGCGTCACGGCGCGGTTTTTCTGTCGGCAATGTGGCGAAGGCCAGGTAGGCAGAGGGTATCGGAGGGAACGGTGCTTGGACCTCAAAGGTGTTTGTTCGCATGTTTGTGTGGCGGCGCAAGGGAAGAGCATCGAGGGACGGCATCGAGGAGCACCACAGGAAGCCGAGACCGAGGCTACTGACACTGGCGATGGCAAGAAGCAAGAGAAAGGTAAAAGTAGGGGCGAGAAGAAGAGTGACGTGAAGACATTGGACTGGAAGATAGACATGTTCGAGAAAGACGAAAAGGTATCTCCGTTTTTTCTGTCTTCTCTGACAGATACTCATGCCCTTTACCCGTCCCTAGGCCATTCGTCTCATTAAAAGCATTCTCGCACTCGCGCTCCTTTCGGAGGAAGATCCTTTTACCGCCTCTTGGTTGAGCGAGAGAGGAGGCGTCATACGATGCATGGCATGTCAAGGTTGGATAGTCATGGACTCTGACACTGCAGTAAGTGCCTGCCCCCGATTGCAATGTTTCGCCCGTTTGACACACTGCGCATCGCAGATCGGTCATGCGCATCGCCACAAATCCATGCCAATCCAACTGTTGGCTACGTCCGCCCCGATCCGTGTCACATTCTTGAAAAGGGATGCTAGCGCGCCGCACGGCCACGTAGGTCGTGCTATTCCGCAGTCGCGACTTGCATTCGAGCGTGGCACGTCTGAATTGCTCCTGGGGCCGTCTCACCGTGCACGCAATCTGTGCAAGAAGGTCAATTATGGATGCAAACATTGTTTCCGTGTAGAAGGGAATGCTGTGGTCGCCATGGAAAAACCGGACGTGGGGAAGGGAGCGAGAGCGATGGATTTCAATGGACTGAGATCGCATGTCAAGGAAAAGTAAGCTGTTCTGTTTCCGTCTCCGCCTCGGTTGGTTGAACATTGTGCAGACATGGTATCCAAGACATAGGCGACGAAGATTTCTTTTGTTACTCTTCCATTCAGAATGATAGTGGAGAAGTTCGGGTGGGGTAGTTTACATGCTAATTTTTCAAGACTAGACATGACACCCAGTGAAGCGACGTAGTCCTTGGAATACAATTCTACAAGATGTTTGCCTCATTCAGGCCCATTTTCAGGGGTAACCAAGCTTCCAAGTTCTGCAAAAGATATATGCGATGCGGCGAATAAATCATGGGCTCGCATACTGCGCCGTCTCGAAATGACGTGTGCTGGCGTCGGTGACAAGACATCGAGAAACGAGTCTGCCAGTGTGTCAGATGTATTCGTTTGCAAAGCAGCCTCGTCATCGACACCATCTTCACCACTCGACGTATGAAACGAGCCAGCAGACGTCGGCGAGGGTATAGTGTCGAGGTTGATGGCAAAGGAGGAGGGTCCAGAGAGGAGGGCGTGTCCACTCGGCAGGGGTGGGGGGAGGGAATGTGTGCGGAGTGGAGGG
>JBBPNY010000307.1:0-23505 GCA_038091165.1 Rubroboletus pulcherrimus
CGTGCCCGACCGTGACACTTCGACGGATATCATCGTGAGAACTTGCTTTGACGGGGGAACTAACAAACTCATCCGTCAAGGAGATCCCCCTCTTCGTTCTGTCCCTCCCCGGATGTTCCTGTTGTGGATTGTGAGTGGAGGCATTCCAATATGTGATTTAATCCGACAATACACGGTACTTACAGCGAAAGCGGAGAAGGAGAAGATATCTCGGAGATTTTGATGGTGATTTTCTCGTCCACCCCACCAATTGCGAGAAACTGGTCATCTGGTGAGAAGGCGACTGAACGAATGTCTTGAGTGTGTTGGATGATACCGAGCTGAGTGTGTGTCGACGTGTCCCAAAATGTGACATTACGCTTTGTAGAGTAAGTATGCGATGAATCGCCCATGCTGCGGCAGGGCAATGCACGAGTAGCCATTGGTATCGGGAACCGGCCATTCTGAGACCACTGACCCGGTGGATGCTTCGACCCGCTTGATTTTACCACCCGAAATGAAGATGAGCTGATCGTTCGACCAGAGGAGGCCAGTATTGAAGTACGGGGCAACTGTAACTGGGATGTCCACGAGCAAGCGGCCGTCGTTGCTGTCATAGACTCGAACAGAATTGACAAAAGTGGCCGTGGCGATTCGACCACCTTGGCGCGAGTATTTCGCCGCTATCACCCAATGCTCGTGGTGGAGTGGACCGACCACTGGGCTACGAGTGACGTCCCAAATAGTGGCTGTGCGGCTGTGCGATGCCACGACGAGTCGAGTCGAGTCGGAGGAGAAATCGACTCCCCTGATGTCGTGGTCTTCCTGGTGTGTGAAGACTTTTTTGTATGTTTTCGCGTCCCAGACAATCAGCTCATTGCGTGTCCCCGCTGCAATCCAGCTGCCGTCCTTTGAGGCTGCGAGACAGCTTCTATTGTTGCCATTTGTTTGCTGTCTTCCGACACCTGCCCCGTCTTCATTCCGCTCACGAGATACTCGCCATTCGTTGAGAATGTCACTGCACTTGTTCAGCTACCGACGTTGATTTCGGTGGGTGGGGGATGCTCTTGTCCAACGGTCAGCATAAACGCAGCTCCGCATTGTCAGTATGCACTGGTCATCCGCGAAAAAATGCAGCAGAACATGGGAGAGTGTCAAAGAACAAGTACAAGCTGTGGTATGCCTTCTTCGCATTCAATACACATTACCCTTCCTTGATATAGACCAGTCCACCCACGCTGTATCGCCTCGTGTTTTCGGCGCTTGTTCACGCCCAGATCACCCCACCGCTTCTGTCTTGAACTTCCTAACTGACCACTTGTTCGTGAGTTCACTTGAACATGGACACTGAGCCAAGTTCGACCCCACAGATCCATCCTTCCGGGTCTACTACCGTCGCGAGGGCTGCCTCCTCGGCGACATCTCGCTCAGAGTTGACTCGCGGTGCAACACTTCCTTCGCTTGGCCAGATGGTGGCGAGCACCTCTTCGCCTTACCCAAGGATAAAATCAAGAAAACCAATGTGTCCCCTCGCACAGTGGTTTCGGACCGGCCAGTTCACGGAAAAGCCGAATCCGCATCTGTTGCCTTGGCTAGGAACAGAGACTTGTCGTACACTTTTCACACTTTGGGACGTGTCAACATACTCCCAGCTCAGTGCAATCATGAATCTCCCTCATAGCATATCCACTATTGCCATCTTTCTGGACGGCCAGTTTCTCGCCATCGTGGAAAGGTGCAATATCATCATTAAAAGTCTGCGAGATATCCTTCCTCCGCGATTTCTGTAAGTATCGCCTTGAGAGCAAGCTTTGCCTTCCTGTCATTTTTCGTGTCATGGCCATGTTTGAACGTTATACAATCATTTTGTTTTAATTTCTGGGATCCATTCCTTCGTATCAACAATCCCGTCCTCGACTTGTGGAAGCAGGGCCAGCTCGCGAAGATTCAAGGATTATTGACCGAACAAATCACCAACTCTCAGAGCCCGAACAAAACCTCCAAATTGCACACGTTCTTGCTCAATCTCACCTGGCCATGGAGACCGTACGAGTCAGTGAACCGACCCTCCCGTCGCTCGCGGGATAACGAATAACCGCTCCGTGAATCACTTTCGATACTGGCTTCTCGCGGCGTGTCGGGACACGTCTTCCATGCAAAGGTGGGTCCCCTTCGGGATCATGGAGATCAAGACGACAGAAGATTTCTGTCCGATTGGAATCGCTGTATCTCATTCACGCTTGGCTTGACCAACCCTATCAGGGTATGGTGGCGGGGAGGAACCCCGAGTCACATACAATGGTAACCGTTTTAATGCAGGCGTTGGCCATGCCGCCACGAGATCGTGTCGCTCCTGTCCCCTTTCGCCTGCGTCGTTTGGAAAACAAAAATTCTTATCACGACAACGCTTTCCCCAGTCACTCATTTAATGGTTCACCCCCTTTTTAAACCCTCGTCGACTTGTCTCACTTGCTCTTTCCTTTCACCCTCTTATTTTTCTGATGTTCTCTCCTCAGCTTGCATCATGACCCTGCGATTTTAGCATCGTGTCGGGATGCTCTCTCGTTCGTTTGGCTCGATCATCTTGGGTGCGACGAGGAACTCGCCTGAGCCGTCACCACCATCTACCTAGCACGAGAAATGACCCATCGAGGCCATAAACCCACTCCGTCGTCGAGGTTGACTCAAGATGGCACATCTTTCGTGCAAAGGTGGATGCCCTCGGGATTGTGGAGATCAAGACCAAAGAGGATCTCTCTCGATTTGTTTCTCTCTACTTCTTTCACGCTTGGATTGACTTTCTCCTCGACCGACAGCCTCTCAGATGTGTAACGGAGACAGTACCCGAGGAGAGCACAGACGACAAGCCTTGTTCGATGGGCGAGTTGGCGTCGTTCCCTGGCCATTTCAGTAGCGGCGTGGCTCAATAGACAGCTTTGGCTTGCCGTTCGGCGAACGGTCCCACCCTTGCGAGATGCGACATATCCTCTGCTCCCTTCGTCTGTATCGCAGATCGACAAGCAGATGCAAGCCCTCCGGCTCGTTTCTCGCCTCAGACAGCCATCCGGTGCACTGCCGTTCACACCGACTCGTCGAAACATGCCAGAATACAAAAGGGTCGCCTGGGAGAGTATAATCACTGTCCAAGTCTAGGAAGACATACCGTCGAACGTGCTGTGACGACCGCTATTACTCCCACGGCACTCGCCACCATCATCTCCTGCATTCCTTCTAGCGTTCTAATCCTTTCGTTTGATGAACTTTCGAAACCGTGTGTCCGTCGCGTGATGGAATGCGAACGCGCGGGGTTATCGTGGCTTCCATGACCCTCCTATTTCTCGAATACTCTTTTAACCCTCTTTACAAGCTTCGCCGTTGTTGATACGTATGCCGATCAAAAGGTAAGTTTGTTAGCGCTCAAGCTGTCGTATTCTGGCACCCCGCGGCATCTGAGTGCATGGCGTCGAGAACGGCGCCGAGGTTGAAGGTGTGAGCGACGACCACCAGGGAAGCATACGGGAGAAGGTGTAGGGTGTACATATCATGGACGTGGGACTGCGCGATAAAGATGGAATGAATGGAGCTAGTATTGGTAGTATGGCGTTGAAAGATGTACCGCCGAGTTCAACAGGGTGGCATTTATATGTAGGGCGTCGCATTGAAAGACTCGGACGTCTGACCAGTGTCAGGGAAGGTCGAGATAAGAACGAAGCGAGGGGCGCCCCAGGAACGGATCCGACTCAGGTCAGTATAGGTGCATGAACAGATATCGGGTCGATCGCGTCCAAATCAACAAATAAGCACGTCCCTCATTTGCTCCTTTCAAGAGAAGCAGGAAAAGGCGAACTTGACAAGCTTGCCCTTTTTCTTGTTTCAGACTTTCTTCAGGCTGATTACCCTCTGTTAAAGTGCTTGCATTACTCAGATGAATATAGACAAGGACAAAGAGTATAAAGTGAACTGCATTACTGTCAGCACGGATGAGTATGAAACCTTGTTGGTTTGGGGTTGCTGTGTGTGCTGAGCATGCCTGCATAGCAGTGGTGCATGCGTGGGACTTGCGAAGAGTGTGCGTGCGCGGGGCATGCACGCAATGGCATGGTGGGCGCTATGCGCCTCATGCATGGCGGACCGGTGGCATCGCGGTGTGAGCCGGCTGTTGAGCCAAAACCTGGCTGCCTAACCCCGGTCGTGTTCACTCGCAGGAACGCCGGTTTGCACAGTATCTGGTTCGATTATTGACACGCTAAGGGGACATGAAACGCAGAACAGAGAGCCAATCAGCCGTATCATGGTATTCTTCGTGCATGCTCGTGGCCCTTCCAAAAGGGAGGCTACCGATCACTGTGTGGTTTAGCAATGGAAGTTACATCCACGATCGGTTCGGCAAAACGCAAAGTGGGTTGAGGGTGATCTGGAGCGGGAAGAAAGAGGGACGTTCGTCTTCGCTGCGCAGTACCTGTGACCATCGAGCCAGGGAGCCGATAAAGATACATACAGATCGAAGATGAAGAGCAGGAGTGGTGGACGCAAATCAATCAGATAAGACTTGACCCGCGGTAGTGGGGAGGATAGCGAAGGCGGCGATATTCCCGCCTATCAATGGCTGTTCAATTGGACAATGTCCGAGGGTATGAGCCTGGGGGACCTTACCACGGCATCGTGGTGATAGGTTGAGGAGGAATGGATGATGATGGAAATGAGGGATGGTGAACCTTGGCGTTGTCTATGGGCCTGAGGAGCTTCGACAAGGAACAAGAATGGACGGGGTAAGAGTCGGAGATAAGAAGCGGAGACAGATATGTAGACTGTTGGGTTTCAAGACCTCTTTGGATGGATGAAGGATGAGCGAGCGAGTTGCGGTGAAGCACCGACAGCGCCCCCAAGGGAGGTGCATGTCGAACCTGGAGCATAAGCGACTCACTGGAGTGGTCGCGTGCTGCGTAGGGAGGGAAAGAGAACAAGAGGTGAGGAAAACTCCGCTGTTATCTGATTGCACGTTTGTTGGTCCAACTGCTCCATGGTTCTGATTACCTTGTGGCCAGATACAGGTCACGTCGCTGATGATTCCCTTCGAGAAAATTTCCCTGAGGAAAGAGCATGGGCAAGAAATGAACAGCGAACGATTCGCTACTTGTCCGTTGGTGAGTTGATGAGCGCTTGCGATAAGACTGATCGACCGAAGGCCCAACGTCCTCATACAGCTGTGGCATTATCGTAAGGAGAACCCGTCGAAGGGCCGATCAGAGTTTACACTCTGTTCCTGCTTGGCATGCGAGCACTGCAAACAGTGATACACACGGGTTCAAAGAGACAACTCAACTGAATGCTCCGGAAGAGAGAGAGATCTAAACCAACGAACCGCGAGGCTACTAATCGGACTCGTATCTGAGGCGGCTATGATGGTCCTGGGTGGCCACTGGTCATGACGGGTTGCTACCAGGTTCTCGGCCAGGTCCACTCGCTGATTAGCAGACGGAATTTGTGTGGATGTGCGAGACACAGATTGTGCGCAATAAAGGTTGGTGCCGGTAAAGGCTGCCCGAGTTGGGTCGATGAAGCCACACAAATTAATCTGCAGCTACTCGGAAGTACGACGTGCTTCGACGGGCTCAGCCACTGCTCGGAAAGACTACGAAGCGGCGTCAGTGCGTGTTTATTCTCTCGTAATGATTAGGCGTGGCCCAATGAGACCTTCGAGATAGGCTACCCTCTTCGCCTCCGCCGTTGAAAATGAACTTATCGCCAAGAGTGGGTTCAATTCTGCATAACGCGAACTAGAAGACGCCGGTTGGTGTTCCATGTTCTAGTGGCAGCCTCCTCATGATTTCGCTACAGAATGATGGGCCCCAAGAACGAGAAGACACCTCGCCGGCGTTGGTTTAACCGGGTGCCCCGGACTCAGAGGAAAGAGGGTGCAAACCTTGTTATGCTCCCCTTATTTTGACAGAAATCACCCTAAGCGTAACGCCACGTTGGCACATACGACTCACGAGACTGAAGTGGTATGTATTCGGATACCCGATGTCGGATGGGGCTACGTCGGTGTCAATTCTGAAGGGCACTGTCACTATATTACGTCCACGTCCAGCAAAAGGGTACTTATATAGTGGGGGGGAGTCGAACCAGCCTTGGTAACTGTGACCCGGAAGAAAACAAGAACAATGGCTCCGTTCGTTGTATTCGGATACGGATCTCTCATCTTCAAGGTGGGTCTTTCCTTGGTCTATCGGTAGTTGAACAAGCTGAACCCAGGACTCGGCGGTCAATAGCCTCCCCCATATGTGATATCGCAGGGTAAGCTCCGCTTTTTACCTCTCTGGTATACTCGCACCCCAACACCACCTTAGTCCCCGGCTTCTTGAAAGGGTTCGTCCGCCGCTTTGCCTTGAAATCATACGACCATCGGGGGACTCCAGAGGTAGGTCTACTCATACCCACAGCTCCGAGACACTCTGGTGACGATGCTCACATACCCCAAGAAACCCGGACGTGTGGTGACGATCATTCACAAAGAAGACTGGGACCAAATCAGTACATCTGTGCGTGTCAATCACCCCTACCCTTCCTCTACCCCTCCCGGAAACCAAAGTAGAGAGACCAATTCACTCAATCATAACAGGATGCGCTTCCGGATGAGGACATCGTGTGGGGTGAGTAATCCCACCGCCTCCCCTCTGCGTGTATCATGATGTCGGATATGCTGATAGTGGCGGACAGGTGTGGCATTAACCATAGACCCGGCGCACGTCGCCGAAGTACGTGCTTGCCTAGGTGCGTCCACTTCTGTTTTCCCGATCTCAAACTCACGACGCCTCGTCGTAGACAACCGAGAGACAGTGAGTTCCCTCCCCGCCTTCCCTCCCCGAATCACAACCTCATGTGACACGCGTGGTGGCAGGACTACACGGTGGAAACGCTGGACGTATATACCATGGAAAGTGGCAGGGAGAAAGTCGTCATACACGGAGCATGTGTATGTGCCAGTGACTTCCCTTCTTACCTCTGAGGTCGGGACGCGTGATAACATGGCCTCTGCTAACCCGCAGTGCTATATCAGTCGACCAGACAATCCCTCTTTTGGTACGTCCAACCTCACCTCCCCCCCTCCCGTCTTAACTGTCCGCCCACAGTCCGCTCTGAACCCCTGGATGCCCTCGCAGTGCATATCTGGCGCTCGGTTGGTCCCTCGGGTCGTAATAAGGCACGTTGCCCTCGAGTTTCCCATTTCGCATCTTTCGTCTTCTTATCACCCCACACCTTTCGTCAACGAAAATAATGGCGTATTGATCTCGTACACACAGGACTATCTCTACCAACTTGCAGAGAGCATGCGTGCGCTCGCACCGGCGTCGTACGACGCACACTTGTTTACCCTCGAGGTGGGTTGTCGCTTCTTCCTCTCCCTCTCTCTCTCCCTCTTCTTTTTTTATTTTCAGCTTACCTCCTAACACTCATTTTATTGTCGTATCACAGAACAAGATCAGACAACTCGACAAGGAACGTGGAGAGAACATCATGTGCTATTGACGATGCCCGAGACCAGGAGAGGTCTCATGGAATGGCGGGGTAGGTTGTTGCATGACCATGCTGTTTGGGAATTCGTATGCAACTCGAGTAGGGGTTCATTCTTCTCAGAAGGTGGTCCGAGTACCATGACTGACATGTACATATGGTGAATTTAGCATGTATTTTTAGAAATAATCAACAGTATCCTCCCTTGCCATCAAAACATACTACATTTGATGCATATCATGGATTTTTCAACATGTATCCTACTCCCTACAATACCATGCAAGCACCTCAAGCAGAATGCAAGGTTTTCCAAAAATTGCTGAAAGCCAAAGCTAACAGACGAGTTCGGATGTGTAATTTGCAATCAGCAAAAGACTGTGCCTCGGTAAAGACCTCACTGGCGACAGTACATGCCCGAGCACAAGAGATGGAGAAGAAGAAGAAAAAAAAAAAAGAAGCCAGCAGATTGCGCAGGATAATATACAGTCGAAGGTGTACGCACGGACCACGTGGACGGATATGGAAACTGTCATTCTTCGGTGCTATGTACTATGTACTGTACTTACAAAGCCTCCGTTCTCTCACACACACCACAGCAAGATGTAGCGTAGGCTTATTCACACACGACGCCCCACCCTTCGTACTCCTCCCTACCCTCCTGCACCCCCAATATCTTTGCTTTGAGGGCCCTCCCTACGGGGCCTAACCCGTTCTCGTCGGTCGGGTACGTCGGCGCGCGGATGTCCCGCCCCTCGAACCCGATTCGGTGTACGGCGGCGACGCCCGCGGCGGTGGCGACGCAGATGACTTCGAGGAGGGTGCCGTCGGTGGACCAGCGCTCGAGGTCGGTTACAGCGAAGTGACGTTCAGCCGGGTGGAGTGTCGTCCCACTGACAGTCGTGGTCGTGGTCGTCGCCGTATCAGAGAAGATGGATGCCTGAAACTCGGGGTCCGATGCGAGGGCAAGGCACGAAGCGCGCGTGACGCCAGGAAGAATCAACCCGTCCAGCGGGGGCGTGATGACATCCAACCCTAATCATTCCCCAGTTTCCATACGCACTCGGTCAGTCCCGCCGTTCCAACTTGGGGGAAAAAAAACACGTACCGTCGTCGTTGGCCCGCTTGAGCACGACAAAGACGTTCATCGCGCCCGCTTCCGTTACCCACTTTTGTTTGCCGAACAGCCACAGCACTTGGTCGTATCCTTGTGCTGCTGCCTCGCGTTGGGGCTGGAACCCTGGGGCGTAGTTTCCGCCAACTTTGTGTCCCCCGGTGCCGCCTGGCCACGCGCGCACGGCGTCGCTCACCGCAAGCAGGGAGAGGGGGCGTTGGAAGTAGGGTCCGCCGGGGGACATGATGATGTAGAGCAGGGCGTGGTCGGAGGCAGTGACGCCGAGTGCTGGTACCGTCGTGAGAGGACAGGAGTATAGGTGGGTGAAGATGGACGTACCTGGTCGCGTACCGATGACGGTGGGTCGGAGGTAGAGACTGTGTCCCGGCAGCGTGGGGATCCATCGTTTGTCAGTCTGGACGAGGCGTTTGACGAGGTCGAGGACGGCGTCGCCGTCGATGGGCTATCAGATACACGGTGAGGCCAGGACGACGGACGGAATAGGGACAGAAGGACAACCCCACTCACGGGAAGCGCCACACGCGCCATAGAGCGCTCCAAGCGCCGCATATTCAGTTCGGGGCGGAACAGACGTGCTTTGCCGTCGGGTCCAAGGTAGGCCTACATGTCATGCGTGGTCAACTGTGTTCGATTCCTCGACACGTCGAGTACCCGTGACGACGCACCTTCATACCCTCGAACACGCTGGTACAGTATTGGAAACAGGACGAGGCGGGGTCGAGCGTGAGCGGTGCGTATGGTTTGATTTCGGGAGAGGACCACCCAGACATGGGGTTGAACGACGCGATGGCCATGTGGTCGCTGAAGTTCTGTTGCAGTCCCAATCCCAATCACACCGTCAGCGCGGCGCGATCGATGACGGTCAACGAGGAATGTTAATATTTAAAGGACGACGACCACGACGGGGACACGAAGGATTCGGGAAGTGGATGGGGAGGGGCACTCACCACGCCGAACCGGAGCGTCTTGAGATCCGGCAGGGGTTTGGGGGTCTCTGTGAGCTTGATGGTCAGTTTGGCCATCTGCCACGAATTTTTAGCGTGTCTCAGTTCGAGCGTCGATATCACCGTAAACGCACATCAAGCTGCGCGAGTCCAGCGTCGCGTTCGTCGTGCTGGATCGCACATGTCTTGTATGGGGTCTCTGCATGCCTGTTGGGTGTCTCGATTGTCATTGTGGTGTAGGAGTAGGAGTACGATGAGTATGATTGCACAGCGGCCGTCTTTTATCTCACTGCATCGAGTCATATTCTGGTGTTTACGTGTAACTTATCGGGCCCATGTCCGAGAGTGCTCTGGACGCAAGATAGAAGTGGGACTTTTTGGTGAGGGTGGCCGTGGTATTGAGTAAGGGCGTGTCCGTCCTCGGTGCTGAAACGCAACGGACCTGACAACGGGTCGGCCGAGATCGACGCCATTGAGTTATCGGGCGGAACTTAACTCGACCGCCGTTCCTCCACCGACACCAGCCTCAGCACCGCGACGCTCTCGACGTGTGCCGTTTGCGGAAACAAGTCGAACCCCCTCAGACTCTCCAACACATACCTTGGCCTCCCTCCCTCCGTCCCACCCACGCTCGTCTCGGATCGCCTCAATATCATTCCCACATCCCTCGCTTGCGTATGCACGTTACAACTCACGTACACCACCGTCCCTGCGCCAAACGCCAACAGCTGTTCCACGAACTTGGTATCACACCCCTTGCGTGGGGGATCGACGATCACCGCCGTTTTGTCCCGCGGAAAGTGGTGTACCTTGGCAAAGATGTCCGAGGCGTCCCCGGCGAGAAAGGTGCATCGGTCGGCGGGGAGGTGGTTTAGCTGAGCGTTGGCGTTGGCGGAGCGGATAGCGTCGGTGGCGAGTTCGATGCCAGCGACGGTGTGGAAATGGGGGGAGAGCAGGATGGAGAAGAGGCCGCTGCCGCAGTAGGCGTCTACGAGGTGCGTTGGTGATGTCGTGTCTGCGGAGGCGGGGAAGATGGCGTCCCGGACGTAGTCGGTAAGCGGGACGAGAATGGCGTTGTTGTTTTGGAAAAAGGCGTGTCCGGGGAACTCAAAGTAGGTGTTGCCGACGCGTTCGCGCACGGTCGCTTTGTGATCGGTGATGCAGATGTGTTGGGCCGGGTCGTCTGGGGTGGGGTCGGTGGGGTCGATGGGAGTGGACCGGTCGAGGGAGTCGCGGAGGAGGAGGGAGGCGCCTTTTTTGTAGGACCAGATGTTTCTGTTCCGAGTCAGCGTCGAGGAGGGTTGAGGTGGTTGTGAAGCTTACTGGATGATATTTTCGCGTATCGGACCGAGCGCTTGGTTGAGTACTGGAGTGGCGATGGGACATTCCTGGCGGCGCGGGTGAGGGGAGGACTGTAGAGCGGAAGAAGACGACCGACCTCGATATCGATCACGGACCTTCTTCCGATCTCGTTGAAGCCGATCTTGAGCCAGTCGGGTTTGTTGGTGGCGGGAGGAGGATCGGCGCGTGCCTTTTTGGGGGGAGCCTCGAAGTGGGGGGTTATCTTTGTACGGTAGTGGTATTGTTTCGGGGAGCCGATGGTGGGCAGGACAGTTGGTACTGCGGAGGGGGGTAGGTCTAGAGGCAAGTTGAGCGCGAGGGTGAGATGGATGACATTGTCTTACTTGAAAAATTCTGGTATGCCTTGATGACGACGTCACGTTTGATCTCGAGCTGTTTTTCATAAGAGAGCATCTGGAATCGAGATGAGCACACGACCGATCGATTAGGGCGGGGACGACCATACTTGGTACTGACAGCCAGAGCATTGGCCAAAGTATTTGCACTGCACTCTGTGCTCGTCTCTCAGATCGGGGTTGGGTGTGACGACAGAGACCAGGTCGGCAAAGGAGTGCAGACGTACGCTACGGTACACGCGCACGCGGATGCGTTCGCCGGGGAGTGCAAAGGGTGCAACGATGACCCAGGACGAGCGCGGTGCTGGGCCGAGTGCGAGGGCGTCCCCGTTGGATGAAAGACGATCGACGACGACCTCGACCTCTTCTCGAAAGCAGAACGGCGCATCCCAGTCGACCGCGTCTTTCTCTGCGCGGTGGACGGCGTCGGGGCCGAGGAGTGCGCGAACATCGTGCCAGAGGACGTCGTCGTGCGAGTACGGTTCGATGGCGCGGCGCCGTGGTCTGTTGATGCGGGGTCGCTTCTCTCTCGGTGCAGTCGCGTCGCTGTCGGGGGACGGTCTCGGTCTCGATGTCATGATCGAACGAGTGCACCGCCAGAGTCCCCGGAAGACGATCATGGGTGTGCCGAAACTCGGCAGCGAACGGAGTGTGAATAGGGCGTCTGTCGGACTCTCAATTGGTCAATAGGCGGGTGGCGATGCACCCCTTGCTAACCGGGTATGCGTTGACGCTCAAAAGTAAGAAAACGACCGGCGTTTGCAGTGATCCACCAGCTGGCAATGTTGACCTCGACGGGTATATTCCGATTCCTACTATCACTTGTCATTCGCCTCCGTCGGTCCTTTGGACGGATAGCACTCGCACTTCGAGCTCGGTTTGCTTCACTTTGGAGGTCAATTCTAACATTTACACGTCGCAGTGGCCTGTCCCGAATCGGATTGCATGCAAACGATGTCCCCGGGGTGGACAACAACCCCATGGGAGGACGCCCGCAAATCTCAGAACCTGCAAAAGTGGAGGAAGAGGGCAGCGGAACTCTCGCAGCTCTGCCCGTGCGGGGTATCGTTCACTGGCAGAACGAATTAGCAAGATACCAGGCTCTCAGCTCAAGTGATAGATTCGACTCTAACCCAATCCCTGCGACCCCTGAAAGCGGATCACCGCGCTATGAGCCTAGGAGAGTTGGGTGAGGATACCTGGAATTCTGCGTGTCTCTCCCTTCATTCTGGCCCTCAGACAGAACGTCGAACCTCCTGACATCCCAGCTGGGCAGAGGACACTCTTGTCCGCGTAGGTTCATCTTTTGTACGAGACTCGTCTATCCCTTGACAGCTCTGAACAGGCTACCGTCACTTCCAGATGGATGGATACGACATGTTCACCCCGAAGGAAACGTTCTCTTTTATCACGAAGGATTAGTATGTTTCTTTTTCATCCGCATCACATCCCAGTTGTGGACCCTTTGCAAGCGTGTATTCACAGAGAGCGATATCTTTCGCTTCGAAAAAGAAATCCTGTTTCACGCCACGAGACTCATCCACAAAGCGACCGAGACCGGCCAAGTTATCCTCGATGAGCTCACAGAAATTGTCTTGAATGTGGATGGTAGCCGATGTTGGCATTACTACTTTGTTGACCATAGACACCGCCTTCTCTTCTGGGTTCATCCAGTTAAAGTCCGTGAGGGTCTCGATACCAGCTTGCAAGGGATCAATGGATATAGCCATATCAGTACGTTCAATGTGCGATTGCGTTCCTTTACTGACATACGATCAGGATATTTGGTTCAGGCCCGGTACTGGTATGCTTCTTACGGTGGTCTTTCAGGCATGTCTGCACTCATTGCGTTCTATCCTCACACTGACCCTAACTCAAGTATATTGCATATAACATGGAACCGAGGTCGCATTGTGAATACTACCCGCACAATCGTACCCTTCCAAAAGGTGTCTTTGAAGACCTTAGAGGAATGATCAATTATGCCAAGACTGGTACATACCCCTTGTGAAATGCTCACCTGTTCTTATCGAACCACCAGACATGATGACCGCTGATTCTTCCACGAGCCCGTTCACACAAGATGAACTTGCTACCATCTTGGACCTCGTCAACTCACTCAAGGGTACATTATCCTACCCTTGTTCTTCCTCGATTTTGCTGACTTTTAGCGAAGATGATGGGAAGATTGCCGATTCCTACAGTATTTGGATCATTGGTGCGACTACACCTGGTTATTGTTGTGTCATGAAATGATGCTGATACCCATGAAGCACGACTAATGGCGATTTTCGGTGAGTGCCGCTGGACGTGTTTTATCATCTGCTTTCCTGAATAACATGTTAGCCGAGGATCAGTTCCTGAATTTTTGCGGTCAGCCATGGGCACGTTTGAACGCAGATACACCGTTGTTTGGGCCACAGACTTGGAATCGTAGTATCATGTTCAAATTTGCAAATGGGTTCTTACTTTGGCAACCGAACGAACATGCTGTTCGTTTGCAACGGGTCTGGGTTGACGACATTATCATCCAGCCCCGTTGGAAGGATTTCATCAGCAGGCTCACGAACGAGTTAGGCCGGTATACCATCTTTGTGAGTCTCCCTCGCTTTTCGTCCCGGATATATCTTACTGCTCGCAGTCTACAGTGATGCTTGCCGTAAATTTTAGCTTCCTCGCTGTTCCCGGTGTTATCCCTGACAGCCCTGCAAATTCGATCCAAATTATCATCTATTGTTCAGTGGTTTCAACGGTCGGGTCTATCGTGTTCTCCCTTGCCTTGTTGAATGTGTACAGTGATCCGCGACTTATGGGTGCTAAGCTTGCGGTATGTTCCTTGGCGGATAACATGTCTATTCGTAGTGCTTATGTTGACCGTGAACAGGCGGAAGTCATGAAGGTGCTTAGTCAGAAGGGGTGGGGAATGGCGTGTCTTGCGATCACGCACAGTCTTCCGATTGCCTGCCTCATGTGGTCGTACGTCATTCAACGTATTATCGATGGGTCTATTCATGCTTTTTTTCTAGAATTGTACTCTTTTCTGCAGCGCTCGCGCTACAGATTTTCCTTCCGAAAGAACTTTCCACTATCGTGACCCTCGGCGTCGAGTGTTTCATTCTCGTGATACTTGGGCTGATAAGTTACATCGTGATGTGGCAGTTTTCTAGGAGCGACGATGTTGGTGATGTGGATATCTCTGCGGAAAATGACGCTTCTCCTCCCGGGCAGGCCATAGTGTAAGATTCTTGCAAGATGTGGGTGCACGCTTTAGACTAAGCTCCCCGATTGACGCTCGTGGCTCTCTAGGCTAGTCGTGGCACCTGGTTTTCCTGTCTGTATCCCACCCGTCCCCGTCCGTCCGTCGCACTCCTCGACCTGCTCGGTGCCCGCGCAGTGCTTCGGGCCGAAAAGGCTTTTGCCCACACCCCTCCTTAGTCGTACTAATACTACTACCCACTGTATCTACCATCCCGCTACTTCTATTCCACCGCCGTATTCGCAGATCATTCCTAATGAACAAGCACTGGACACTTACTGGAGGGGATGTGACGTTACCCAGCTCTGACTGCTTGAGACTACATGTCACATGTTTCCCTCTTCCCGGATTTAGAGTCTTCGTAAGTGGCCTTCACTAGTAAATCAAGCGCATCATTTGATGCGCTTGATGCGCTTCTGTCAGTTTCGCCAACGATGATTTGACGGTGGTGTGTTTGCGAGTGTTTGCAATCTTATAAAAATGGACTCCGATCGCAACGGCATTTCAAACCTGCCGGATTGCACTAAGCGAACACGTATAAAAGGGGTTCTGCCCTTTCTCACATCGACTCACCCCATTCAACGCGCAAAGGGCGATGATCCTTTCCCTCCTGCACGTCCTTTCACATGATCTACCCAAAACTACAGAAGAAGAAGTCGGGTCACCCGAATTTTGGGCGAAAATCGCCACCAGTGCCGTCCTCGTCCTCGCCGGCGGTGTCTTTGCTGGGCTTACCCTTGGGCTCATGGGCTTAGATGAACTTCACCTTCGAGTCCTTGCAACCTCCTCAGAGGACGTGGTCGAAAAGAAGAACGCGCAAAAAGGTGCGTTCGCCCCATTTCTTCGGTCCCTTCGTCCCTCATTCTCCCAGTCTTGAATCTTATGAGGAAAGGTCGCCATTGGGTCCTCGTCGTCCGTACTCTCGCATCTCTCCCTCTTGCCCTTTTTGCTCACTTTTCAACAGGTCCTTCTCCTAGCCAACGTCGTCCGTATACCTTTCGCTTGCGTCCCTCCCTTCTTCACGCCTAGCCTCTCTAGATCATCAACGAGAGTTTACCCATCTTCTTGGACGGTGCCGTAAGCATCACTTGACTCTTTTGTCCTGGAGCTCGCCCGACCCAATTCCCCAGATTGGTGGTGGAATTGCCGCCGTTGCTATCTCCACAACCGCCATCGGTACGACTTACATATCTAATTGTTTTCCCGCTTCCTCACTTCTCAATCCACACCAGTCATCTTTGGGTATGTGTAGCCACCGGTTTCCGCGTTCTTGTCTCACTTTGACAACTACGCTTCATTCACAGAGAGTACGTCCTTCCCTCTTCTGGAACGGCTAGAACGCTTTCGACCCTCTACTAGGATCATCCCACAAGCAGTCAGCGTGAGGTATGGCCTCGCAATCGGCGCTCGTTGCGCTCCCTTTGTTCTCTGCCTCATGTACTTGTTCGGTACGTTACCTTTCTTTCCCCATTAAGCACGTCCCGAAACGCAAGGTCCTTACCGCACCAGCCCCGATTGCTTGGCCCATTGCCAAGCTTCTAGATTCCGTCCTTGGCGCGAACGAGGCCCATACGTACAAGAAGGCTGAGCTCAAGTCTTTCCTCCAATTTCATCGCACGGGCGAGGAGCCCCTCCGTGATGACGAAATCAGCATCCTCAACGGTGTCTTGGAGCTCAACACGAAAAACGTGGAAACCATCATGACCCCAATCAAGGTGCGCCTCACATAGCACACACTTGTACCAGCTCACGGGGAGAGCATCCTATATTAGGATGTCTTGACGCTCTCTGTGGATACAATTTTGGATCACGCTACCGTGGACACCATGCACGTTCGATCGCCATGGAACTAACGCTTTTTCTGACCGTCCAATTGCTTAATAGACTCAACAGTGGGTATTCGCGCATACCCATACATGCAGCAGGCAATCCACTCTCTTTCCGGGGGCTGCTCCTCGTCAAGAAGGTCCTTTTCATTTATCAGTGATTCCATGTTCTCTGGAAATGCTCATGGCTCGCACTGCTATAGCTCCTCGCGTACGACCCCGCAAAAGCGCTCCCCGTCTCCCACTTCAGACTCTCGATTTTGCCGGAAGCACATCCATCCATCAATTGTTTCCACGCATTGGATTATTTGTACGTGGGTCCCACTCGGAGCTGTTCTTGTCTCACATGCCAGTTGCCCCTAAGTCAAACTGGACGTGCGCATTTATTGCTAGTGAGCCGGACACCTGGACTTGGCGGTGGAGCTATTGGCGTGATCACCCTTGAAGGTACGTCCCCTTATCTGTCGGGTGTGGCCTCCCCGCCGACGGACCGGGTGATGTGCAGATATCATCGAGGTAAGTTGGGTGTGCGTGAGATTCGCCTTGTCATTGTGTTGACGGGTCTGGTATTATCGCGCGCTTTTTGCCACTGCTGGTGCGACGCGACAGGAAATCATTTCGGAAGAGATTGTCGACGAGACGGATCAGTATGAGGATAATCAAAGCAAGCGGTATGCAGAGCGGCTTACGAATGCAGCTGTGATGGGGGGGTGCGTGTTCCGTCTCCTTACTCCTCTTCCAATTTCCTTCCCACCTGTTCCCACCTTACCCCTACTCGTTCCCGCCCTCCACATTATTGGACCCGACACCCGCTCACGTAACCCCTTCGACAGGATCTTCGAACGCGAACGCAGCGCCACCTTCGCCGCTGCCGTTGAGACCCCACCCGTGTTACCCACCCCCCTCATCCCGACCGGCCACGCCACGTTTTCGCCACGCGTTTCACATACTCCGCAGCAAATCCAACAACAGATCCTGCAACACCAGCTACAATACCAGGCCCAACCGCTTCTACAGCAGCAGCAGCAACAACAGCAACAACAACAGTATCCCAACGCCCACGCGAGTGATAGGGGATTGTTGCTACACCATCCGACGCCGTTGCAGTATGGTACTGTGAGTCAGTCGCCCAAGAGCTGACGATGATTGGATCGGTGGGGGCGTCTGTTCCTTTTTGGTTTTCGTGGAGGTGTGGGATGGGAATGTCGATCGTCGGGGGAGGAGACGAGAGAATGTATCTAGCGCGGGTCGATGGTCTGCTTTTTCTTTGCGGACGTTTTGGAGGGAGGAGAGGAGGCGTTGGATCTCGTCATGATCTTTTACTTCTGACATGCTTGTCGTTGACGTCGTCGCTTTCCTTTTTTTTTCTGTTTGTAATTTGTGTGGATCGATTGTAGCCCTCCTCAACATTGTGTGTTGGTGAGATGAGATGGCGTTTATTTGGCTAGCTACACTTGAAATGAAGCTCAGGTGGCAACACCTCGTTGGCTCAAGGACAGAGTGTTGGTGACCTGGGTAACGAGTCTCGTTTGAGGGTATCATGGCTGGTTGTGGTGACCACGACCCAGCTGGTGGATTGAAGATGGTCAGTAGCTGTCAAGTAACTTGAAGTTTGGTGGTTCCGGATCGACGTCGTCGTACATACGATACTTGTGTCCGAAACTACAAGGACCCTTGCCAAGAAAGGCAAAGGGAGCCCGAGACTCGTTAGATCCAAACTTCTGGGACTCGGAAGCTGGACCCCTTGACATCAATTCCCGCGCCGCTATGTGATCCGGGCGGAATGCATGAACGCGGTGTGTGCTGTACCCCACACGCAACAACATCCTCCGAGTCGTTTTGCGTCCAACGAACCTGAAACAAGCTGGATCGTCTCTTCGTTATTTGTCAGCGTCCAGCTGCCGGAAGACTCGGACGCGGCGAGAGAGAGTAGCATGCGCCGCCTGGACTTGCCTGGGGTACTATGTATCTCGAGGGGCCGCAACTGGCACCATGTTCTGTCTTTGCAATGGGGCATACATCCGGTGGCGAATGACCGTCCAGCAAAACACCATGGGCCCCGGGCCGCAGAAACAACTTGGATCCAATCCACCCCATTGTGGCATCGGCAGCTCTGGGGCTTAGTCCTGGACTACAGGCAGTGCGCGGGCGCAAGGTGCCGGGGAACTTGCACGAAGAAGCGATAGTGTCTTTCCAACTGGAGCGGTAGGTTGACAAGCAGGACGTATCCGATGATTGGATGAAGGGCACACACATGGCAGCAATACACCCTCACCGATCACTGCCGCGTGTTCTCGAGAGGCCCATATACCTTTCTCCACGAGCACATGCCAGCGGTGAGCACGTGCACTGGTGCTCACATCGTCAGGGGCGTTCGAGACGAAGAACGTGACTCGGAGTTACTGTAGTAGTAAATGATCGAGCGAGAAAAGTTTGACTGTCCCTTGGGCCTTGTTGCCGTACGGCGATACGGTGCCGGTGCTGTCGAGAGGCTCTAAACTAGCGTGGCATGGTGACGCGGCATTGTCAACGACGCTAGTAGTATCGGCGACGCGGTTGTCGACACGACTCATATCAGCGACGTAGCGTCACGGAGCATGCATATGTGCCATGGTGACGCAGAGTCGTGCGTATGTTCCATGGTGATCGGCGACGTCGTCACGACATGTCCAAGTCGGTGACGCAGCGGAGTCGTGTGTGCGTGGACCACATGTTACTCAGAGACTTACCAGCTTGTTGACGACCGTTCCTTGTGGTGGGGGACATGTCCAAGTCCTCGAGAGGCCCGTCTAGACAGTAAAGCTTGAAGGAAACTCGCTTGTCCAAGAAAAAGGAAGGTCAGTACCTACACAGCGCACCGATACCCCCGGCGTCGCTGAGCGACGACATATACCGTCCATTGAAGGGTTTGCCCGCGCCGGTCACGGGAAGCTACCGCTTGTGATGTACTACATGTTTGTGCTGATTACTGTGCTATTCATACATCATTACCGCTGCATCGACTCAGAGTGCCTAATGAGGAATGACGACTCACCCCGCGGGAGTATTGGGTGTTCGATTCCGCAACGAGTCAACTTCATTGCAACACGCACCATCAGGAGTATGCTGCGGCAGGGCTGCGGCGCAGTACTTGCGGATTGGCAGGTAGTCTGGTGACTAAACCAGATCAGGACATTCAGCCTAGCGATGAGAAACTACGGCCACGACTTCAATGGAAGTTAATCCACGCAAGTGGGCATTGATCACAGCCTGAGCAGCCTATAAATATCATGATGGGGGTACAGTCATCAAAACTACATTTCTCCGCGCGGCGTCGCCTTGAACCTCTGCTACTGTGACAGCGACAAGTTACAAGTTACAACGAAGCTGAAGCATGTTTCTGGTCACAAAGCTGTTACTCATTGCAATTGCCTCGGCGACTGCCTTTTCACTCCGAAGAGTCTTTCGGCTCGTATGGTATCATATATACAGATCTCCCCTACGCCATCTGCGAGGACCGAAAGGAACAAGCTTGATTCTTGGAAATTTGGGTGACATGATTCACGATGTATGTCACCGCCATCATATGCGTGTCCTTCTACACCCGACTCGTTCTTTAGGAGAATAACACGATAAATGAAAAGTGGATGAAGGAATATGGTGGCACACTGAGATTCAAGGGGTTATTGAATGTATGTTTCTGTCCTCCCAATTAACCCAGTTTGTTAACCTCAGCATGCTCGATACCTAGAGCGACCAGTTGTTCACCGTGGACACACGTGCCGTCAATCATATCCTCACCCACAGCAACGATTATCAGAAGCCGCCCGATACCAGACGCGCCTTGGCACAACGTTTTGGAGAAGGTGAGGCATCATCATCACGTCATCTCAAACGATGCACATTGGCCAACAACATGGTAGGGTTACTCGTTGTTGAAGGCACACAGCATCGTCAGCAGGTAGGCATCAATTTCTCCAACGACGACAACGACAACGACTGAATCCTTCGTGCACAGAGACGTATAATGGTAGTTGAAACTCCTAGAAAGTGCACGGTCAGCTTGATTAAATAACATCCAGAATCCTGCTTTCGGCCCAGCACAAATTCGAGCACTAACAGAGACGTTCTTCACAAAAGCTCTCCGTGTGCGTGTCGTCCTCATTCTTTTGATCACCCGGCTACTGACCGATCCTGCTCCAGCTTTGTGATTTATGGTCTGCTGAGATTGCCAAGGATCCTACTGCCACGATCACCGGTACACGTATCGATATCGTACCCTGGTTGAGCAGGGTGACGCTTGACATCATCGGTCTCACTGGTATGCTCCTTCTGTGCTGTGAATGAACGAACATCATTGACGACGAATAGGATTCAACTACAACTTCAACGCGCTCGACTCGGGCGGACAACCGAACGAGCTGAGCCAAGCGTTTTCGACAATGTTCTCAGCGAGTCAGAATCTCACCATACTCGATATTTTGCAGGCGTTGATCCCGGTCCTGCGTCTCATCGTGGGTGCCATTCCTATCCTCATGGAGTTGATAAGTTCACGGATCTAATGTACCTTACAGCCTAGTGCCGAGTCTCGTAAACTACGAGCTGCCCAGCGTACAATGGCACAAATTGGTAGAGAATTGCTAACGAACGCAAAAACCGCCGCCCTGGCCAGTGCGACGGAAAAGGGAGAGATCGAAAAGAACACTTTGCACGGCCGGGATCTGTTGTCGCTATTGGTGAAGGCGAACATGGCCACTGACACTCCCGAGAGTCAGAAGCTTTTTGATAAGGATGTCATAGCACGTGCGTTCCACATAGTGTCTTCGGCTCGATGTGCAACCGACTGACATGTTATCTTCTACAGAGGTACCTACATTCCTCGTTGCGGGTCATGAGACTACTAGGTAGGACGTTATGCGTTATCGTTATGTGTGGGCTTAAGGAATGGTGTAATAGTGCCGCGGTCACCTGGGCACTGTATGCCATAACTCAGGCACCCGAAGTTCAGACGAAACTTCGGGATGAGCTCCTCTCTGTTGATACTGACACTCCGACGATGGACGAGCTCATGGCTCTTCCGTACCTCGACGCGGTCGTGAGAGAGATCCTTCGTGTGCACTCACCCGTTCCACACACCTCACGGATCGCAATGAAGGACGACGTGTTACCCGTCGAGAAGCCATACACGGATAGATACGGTGTGATCCGTGACACTATCACGTTCGTCATACACTTCCCTTCCCTTCCCAACAGATGACACACATCACAACTCAACACGACGGACAGAATTGCCAAGGGCGACCAGGTCGTTATACCAATCCTGAATATGAACCGGTCAAAAGAGCTATGGGGACCTGATTCTCACGATTTCAAGTGCGTCATGATGTCTTGGCTTCCGTCGGGGGGCTGGTAACGGATGTGCCGCAGACCGGAACGATGGAACAACATACCAGAGGCCGTCTCTCGTATCCCAGGTGTCTGGGGTCACTCGTTAACTTTTATTGGAGGACCGAGAGCGTGTATCGGTTATCGGTTCTCGCTCGTCGAGTAAGTAACTTTTTCCTACAGTGATAAGACCATCGTTCTTGACCGGAAAATTAGGACCAAGGCGGTCTTGTTTTCCCTCGTGCGCGCTTTCGAGTTCGAGCTTGCCGTGCCTGCCAGCGAAGTCTGTAGCAGGACCTCCATCGTACAGCGTCCTGTGCTGCGGAGCGATCATACATACCAGCCTCAACTCCCCTTACTGGTCAAACTATACCAGAGAACATGAGAATCAGAGGTTGACGATATCCCGATGCCAGTGCACTGCCCGAGGAAGGGGCGGGCGCGAGATACTAAGCACCTGGCTATTATTTATTTCAAATTTATTTTGTGTGGGGAACATTTTCTGTAGGTCACCAGCGCGTCACCCGGTGGCCACCAGGGGCCGAGTACATGTTGATAAAGCAAGACTGGAGCATGGCTGGCTGTTACTTACCACTTTGTCTTCGAACGGGATGTAAATAGCTAGTGCGCTCGGCAAAACCCGATCATTGTCAGCGCTGCTTCATGCCACCATCATTGCCAGGGCGCGAGTTTAGAACAATCAAGACGGATTGCTACTGTGCTGTCCCAGACCTTGGCTCGCCCGGCCCCCAAAGTTCAACGAAAGTATTCCTATAGGCTTGGGAGATCATATTAACCCGAGCCGACCAAAGGTACGTGTTGTCTGCGGCGCAGTAACAGCCCCCTGAGTTTGCAAAATAGTATCGTGGTGCACACTTGGTTATAAACGGGTAGCTGGTGCGAAACGGGCTTTCTTTTCAGGTCCAGCGATCCCCATAAATACTGCAGTCCACCCCAGTCTATATTGAACTAACCTGCATGTCCACATCTTCCGCTATTTTCTGACTGCCATCGCAACTCAGGCAACGAGTATGTTCCCCGGACTCGGAAGGTTTTTGCTTGCTGTGATTGCCTCGGTGGTTTGCTTTGCTTTCTGGAAGCTCTTCCAGTTCGTGTACCATCAACTCACATCCCCTTTGCGCCACTTACGTGGTCCCAAATCCTCGAGTTTGATATATGGGAATATAGGGGACACAAGGAGCACTGTGAGTCGCCCTTCCTTGGCTTTTCCTGGCATGTGGCCCGATCCCTGGGCCTCTCGTCTTCTACCATCGATCCGAGATCTCTAAAGAGTGGGTGAAGGAATATGGGAACACAATGAAATACCATGGTTTTTTCAATGTGAGCACCTTTCCTTCTGCAGCGGGTGTGGTACTTAAGAGAAACAACCAGAGAAACCAATGTTCACTCTAGATACCCGTGCGGCCAACCATATTCTTACCCATAGTAATCAGTATCAGAAACGACCTGGGACGAGATACTTACTGGGCCAGATTTTCGGGGAAGGCAAGCACATTCGTCGTGGTGTGTCCACATGCACAAATTCAATCAATGGCGTGTAGGTCTACTTGTTGTGGAGGGTGCCCAGCACCGTCAACAGGTCAGCATCTATCTCTTCTTTTGCCATACGCGCTGAATCCTAGAATTGGTAGCGACGTATCATGGTAAATCAGACCCTTCGGACAATCGAGAACAAACACATAGAACCCTGCATTTGGTCCAGGACAAATTCGTGCTCTTACCGACATCTTCTTCACGAAAGCTGTCAGGGTACGTGCATTGATCGTGACTT
>JBBPNY010000308.1:0-23439 GCA_038091165.1 Rubroboletus pulcherrimus
CATGTACTGCTTACTTGTAGATTTCGACTCGCGGAACTCTGGTACCCTGACTTTAATTTAAATGTTTAATGCGGAAGGTCTCTATGATACCATCTCTCAATGTTCTCGGTCAGGAATGCAATACATCGAGGAAACTTCAAACTGGGCCGATTGCAAATTCACGGAATACATACAGCGACGTGAAGACTTTGTTTCTACGAGTCATTTCCCGACCCTAGACTCCTGTAAAGACTTAGTGGAAGGCCGGGCCATCGTAGACCAGCACACGCTACATTATTAGGTTCCCTCACCCTCTTCAGCGAACGCTACACATTCTACTGACACATACATCGAACAGGAACTCCATACGTACATATACTGCTCATCTGTAAATTCTGATCCTCGCAAACTCTCGTACCTTGATGCTAATTCCAATGTTTGACAACGACCCCGTTGATGACTTCTTCCTCCACTCCCTTCTCTTGTCCTTGTTTCAAATCAATTTGACCACATATGCGTTGGTCCTTTCTTTCCTCCATTGCTTCATCGTCGGCGCGATGCTATCTTCACACCGTGGATTGATCCCAACTCTTTGTAGTAAAGGACTCTCCCGTATGGGTATCAACTTGGCGTCGTCGTCTGGCATGGCGAAATAGAAGACCTCTAGGTGGGCGTACTGCTGCTGGTCGGGAGGAGGCTGCACCACCCGGTGGGTGGCCCCCTTGTAGTATCCCCCTGTAAGTAAATCCAACGCATCTCCAGCATTCACCACCTGCACGAAAACACACTGTCAGAAGGGTGCCCAATCAACACAGTGGACTGGATGCTCACCAATGCGTTGTCGATGTGTTTCACCCACCGCCATTGACCATCCTTGGACAGAATCTGAAGCGCAGCCACGGGGTGGCTCCACAGGATGGTTATGCTCCCGAAGTCTATCCACCCAGGGTTAAGTCCATCTGACTTCCCGAGTCGTGACCATCGGCCAAATCCCGGACTCACCGGTGTGTCCCTTAAGCCAGACATTGTTGGTCTTGGCCCCTCCCCCAGCGGAGCGTGGATAACTGGAATGCGGAATGCCGCGCTCAGCCCACCAGCACAATACAACACACAAAAAAACACCAACTATTTCAGAAACGTCGCTGGTGAGGAAGTGAGCGAGCTAGCACGCTGCGAGGCACTCTAGGGTCTAGCATACCGGATGTTTCGCCAACGGCGTCGAAGTTGTGAATGTTGACCAAGGCGTCTTCGGGTAATTCAAGACTGAGCGCAATTAATCTGTGATCCGCCCTACTAAGTATACGCCATCTCGATGAAACGCTCAACTCACCGCAAGATCGGATGCAGAACATTGAAGTGGTTCGTCCTCGTGAACTCCTTGATTTCAGGCAGGAACGGACGAAGTGGCTCTGGATGTCCCCGTTTCGTGACTTCGCGGTCGACTAAAAAACCGCTAAGCGAACTTGAAGTATATGCCAGAGGGATATACTCACTGTTGTAATAATGCTCGATCTGATCGTGAACTCCGTTATCGATGCGCTATGTCAATGTGAGTCGCCTGACCTTCCGAAAGCGGACCGAAGACTCATGACTTACCCAGTACCCTTGGTACGATTCTGCAGTCTGTTTTGGAGTACCAGTATATACCTGCTTCTCTTCATCGCTTACTCCTGCAAAGGGTATGTCTGCGATATCGAATATCCTGTCCGTCTAGTTCGGCAGTGTTAGATATCGAAACAACAAGAAGGTGAGGATCTTGCCTCCGACTGGCAGTATCCGTGATTAATGACGTAGAAAAACCCGTGGGTCAACAGTGCATCTCGAACCTGGGTCGCCAACAGAGCACGATCCTCCGTCCTCTCGAACTTGGCTAGGTCGATGATCGGAAGGTCCACATAGTCCACTGGATCCAAAGTCAGCAGCCTATTTGATATGCGAGAAAGGTGGGGTCAGTAGTCCTAGCACATAGTACATACAGTCGGCTTTGGTGGGCGGTGCAGCTCGACAGTGAGGCGCAGGAGGTAAAGTGAGGCTCAGCATACTGGAAGTGGTCTGAGTGATAGGTGGACCCGAAGGAACTAAGTCGCTGTTAATAACCTCGTGTTGTGTCCTTAGTAGCCCTTTCCGGGTCAAGCTTCATGCATGCCCGCAACGGTGGGATCGGATGGCGTTGTTATTATTGAACTGCTCTCCTTGTGACCTGATGATGAGGGACGGACATATGGTATACTTGCACTCCGATTACAAAATCTACACCCCGCTCCCATGCATACGGATATAACCAAAGCGAAAACATTGGCCAGATATACCCAAGTCCAACAGTACATGTATATACTGCTCATCTGTCAATTCTGTTCCTTACAAACTCTCGTACCTTGATGCTAATTCCAGTGTTTGACAACGACCCCGTTAATGACTTCTTCCTCGACTCCCTTCTCTTGTCCTTGTTTCAGATCACTCTGACCATATGCGCTGGTCCTTCCTTTCCTCCATTGCTCCATCGTCGGCGCGATGCTATCTTCACACTGTTGATCGATCCCAACTCTTTGTAGTAAAGGGCTCTCCCGTATGGGTACCAACTTGGTGTCGTCGTCTGGCATGACGAAATAGAAGACCCCTAGGCGGGCGTACTGCTGCTGATCGGGAGGAGGCTGCACCACTCGGTGGATGGTCCCCTTGTAGTATCCTCCTGTAAGGAAATCCAACGCATCTCCAGCATTCACCACCTGCACGAAAACACTGTCAGTTGAAGGGTGCCCAATCAACACAGTGGACTGGATGCTCACCAATGCGTTGTCGATGTGTTTCACCCACCGCCATTGACCATCCTTGGATAGGATCTGAAGGGCAGCCACGGGCTGGCTCCACAGGATGGTTATGCTCCCGAAGTCTATCCGCCCAGGGTTACGTCCGTCTGACTTCGTGACGATCGGCCGAATTTGGGACTCACCAGTGTGTCCTTTAAGCCAGACATTGTTGGTCTTGGCCTCTTCCTCAGCGGAGCGGGGGTAGCTGGAATGCGGAATGCCGCGTTCAGCACACCAACACAAGAAAAAAAAAAGAAAAAAACACCGACTACTTCATAAACCTCACTGGTGATGAAGTGAGCGAGCTAGCATGCTGCGAGGCACTCTAGGATCTAGCATACCGTATGTTTCGCCAACGGCGTCGAAGTTGTGAGTGTTGACCAAGGCGTCTTCGGGTAACTCAAGACTGAGCGCAATTAATCTGTGATCCGCCCTACTCAATATACGCCGTCTCGATGAAACGCTCAACTCACCGCAAGATCGGATGCAGCACGTTAAAGTGGTTCGTCCTCGTGAACTCCTTGATTTCAGGCAGGAACGGACGAAGTGGCTCTGGATGTCCCCGTTTCGTGACATCGCGGTTGACTAAAAAACCGCTAAGCAAATTTGGAGCACAATGCCAGAGGGATATACTCACTGTTGTAATGCTCGATCTGATCGTGAACTCCGTTATCGATGTGCTATGTCAATGTAAGTCGCCTGACCTTCGGAAAGTGGACCGGAGACGAATGACTTACCCAGTACCGTCGAAGCTTGTATCCTTGGTACGATCCAGTCTGTTTCATAGTACCAGCATATACCTGCTTCTCTTCATCGCTTACTCCTGAAAAGGGTATGTCTGCGATATCGAATATCCTGTCCGTCTATTTTAGTGTTAGATATCGAAATCACAAGAAGGTGAGTATCTTGCCTCCGACTGGCAGTATCCGTGATTGGTGACGTAGAAAAACCCGTGGGTCAACAGTGCATCTCGAACCTGGGTCGCCAACAGAGCACGATCCTCCGTCCTCTCGAACTTGGCTAGGTCGATGATCGGAAGATCGACATAGTCCACTGGATCCAAAGTCAGCAGCCCGTTTGATAAGCGAGAAAGGCGGGGTCAGTAGTCCTAGCACATAGTACATACAGTCGGCTTGGGTGGGCGGTGCAGCTTGATAGTGAGGCGCAGGAGGTAAAGTGAGGCTCGGCATGTTGGAAGTCGTAGTCGTTGGTGGACCCGAGGAAGGAGGCTGTTTAATAATCTCGTGTTGTGTCCTTAGTAGCCCTTTCCGGGTCAAGCTTCATGCATGCCCGTAACGGTGGGATCGGATGGCGTTATTATTATTGAACTGCTCTCCTTGTGACCTGTATGAGGGACAGACGTATGATATACTTGCACTCCGATTACAAAATCTACACCCCGCTTCGACCCTGCATACGGATATAACCAAAAAAGGCAAAAACATTGGCCAGATATACCTTAGTCCAACAGACTCGGAGCTCCTTCCCCCTAGTCTGGTGACCAGCCCGTTCTAATGAGGCAAGAGGCAAGCTGTTGAGCCGTCAATAGACGGTCTGGTAAATTTGGTTGGGATGGAAGAGGTGGGCAGATCTGCAAGGTAACATGACCTTTGTCCAATAGGATAATTTGTGTTTCCCCAACTAGTACAGCACACTCGAAGTGCTAGTATACAAGTGTCTTTATTGGGTATCATTTTCATGCCCCAATCCCAATCATGCCATTCACTCACCTCAGATATCTCCATAGTCCTTTAAACACCAAGTACTACCTGAGGGTTTACCCATGTCATTCAAGCCTATTCATACATACATGTATATACTGCTCATCTGTAAATTCTGTTCCTTACAAACCCTTGTACCTTGATGCTAATTCCAGTGTTTGACAACGACCCCATGAATGACTTCTTCCTCGACTCCCTTCTCTTGTCCTTGTTTCAGATCACTCTGACCATATGTGAGGGTCCTTCCTTTCCTCCATTGCTCCATCGTCGGCGCAATGTTATCTTCACACCGTGGATTGATCCCAACTCTTTGTAGCAAAGGACTCTCCCGTATGGGTATCAACTTGATGTCATCGTCTGGCGCGCCGAAATAGACAATCCCTGGGCGGGTGTACTGCTGCTGATCGGGAGGAGGCTGCACCACCCGGTGGATGGTCCCCTTGTAGTATCCTCCTGTAAGGAAATCCAACGCATCCCCGGCATTCACCACCTGCACGAAGACACACTGTCAATTGAAGGGTGCCCAATCAACACAGTGGACTGGATGCTCACCAATGCATTGTCGATGTGTTTCACCCACCGCCATCGGCCATCCTTGGACAGAATCTGAAGGGCAGCCACGGGCTGGCTCCACAGGATGGTTATGCTCCCGAAGTCTATCCGCCCAGGGTTAAGTCCATCTGACATCCCGGGTCGTGACCATCGGCCGAATTTCGGACTCACCGGTGTGTCCTTTAAGCCAGACATTGTTGGTCTTAGCCTCTTCCTCAGCGGAGCGTGGATAACTGGAATGCGGAATGCCGCGCTCAGCCCACCGACACAAGACAAGACAAAAAACACCAACTATTTCAGAAACGTCACTGGTGAGGAAGTGAGCGAGCTAGCATGCTGCGAGACACTCTAGGATCTAGCATACCGCATGTTTCGCCAACGGCGTCAAAGTTGTGAGTGTTGACCAAGGCGTCTTCGGGCAACTCAAGACTGAGCGCAATTAATCTGTGATCCGCCCTACTCAGTGTGCGCCGTCCAGATGAAACGCTCAACTCGCCGCAAGATCGGATGTAGAACGTTGAGGTGGTTCATCTTCGTGAACTCCCCGATTTCAGGCAAGAACGGGCGAAGTGGCTCTGGATGTCCCCGTTTCGTGACATCGCGGTCGACTAAAAAACCGCCAGGAAAACTTGAAGCACAATGCCAGAGGGATGGATCATACTCACTGTTGTAATTCTCCATCTGATCGCGAACTCCGTTATCGATGTGCTATGTCAATGTGAGTCGCCTGACCTTCGGAAAGCAGACCGAAGACTCATGACTTACGAAGTACTGTCGAGGTTTGTATCCTTGATATGATCCAGTCTGTTTCGGGGTACCAACATATACCTGCTTATCTTCATCGCTTACTCCTGCAAAGGGTATGTCTGCGATATCGAATATCCTGTCCGTCTATTTTAGTGTTAGATATCGAAACAACAAGAAGGTGAGGATCTTGCCTCCGACTGGCGGTATCCGTGATTGACGACGTAGAGAAACCCGTGGGTCAACAGTGCATCTCGAACCTGGGTCGCCAACAGAGCACGGTCCTCCGTCCTCTCGAACTTGGCTAGGTCGATGATCGGAAGGTCCACATAGTCCACTGGATCCAAAGTCAGCAGCCTATTTGATAAGCGAGAAAGGCGGGGTCGGTAGTCCTAGTACATAGTACATACAGTCGGCTTTGGTAGGCGGTGCAGCTCGACAGTGAGGCGCAGGAGGTAAAGTGAGGCTCAGCATACTGGAAGTGGTCTGAGTGATAGGTGGACCCGAAGGAACTAAGTCGCTGTTAATAACCTCGTGTCGGAGTCAGTCGGTCAGCCCTTTCCGGGTCAAGCCCAGGCGTTATTATTATTGACACAACGGATTGATCAATATTTAAGCCGCACCTAAATGTTGTATGAAATGAGAACACAGAATTTCTTGTATGAGTGGGATTTAACTTTCATGTCTTGTCAGGACTCCATAAGATAAGTGGGCACTAACTTCAAGTTTTGGCGAACATTTTGACGCTGATTTGAACACGAATCTTAGGGTTAGGGCTGGTTTGAATGCCAGGTTAAGTAAATTATCTTACATGCAGCCCCCGAAAATATTGATGCGGCCGTTGTGCGATGGACACGCCTACTCGCACTCCGATTACAAAAATTGCACTCAGCTTGCATACAGGGATCTTATAACCCCATACTCTCGAACGAACTGGGAGCTTGAACTCAGTGCGGGGGCGCTGCTGCGGTGGTAGGGGCGCTGCGCGCCGCACCATCTCCGTCTGCTGCGGCGACAGGCCGTCGCCGCCGAACAAACGAAGAAACTTTCCGACCGAACTGGAAACTTGACTCGGTGCGGGTGCAAGCGAATTCCGGGGGTCTCCGGCGACCCATCCTGTACTGTACCACTCCACCCTGTCGTGGCATGACGAACGACGATGCCTCGTATTCACAGTCCAGTCCATCCCATCCCGTCGTGGCAGGCCGTCGCCGAACGAACGAACTTTCAGACTGAACTGGGAGCTTGAACTCGGTGCGGAGGGGGTGCTGCGGTGACATGCCGTCGCCGCCACCGAACGAACGAACGAACTACGGGGCACTTGAACTCGGTGCGGGTGCGAGCGTCGGAATTCCGGCAATCACTGGGGTGAGTCTCCGGCGATCACGTGACCATACAACTGGCCCCTTTTGGTGCGGTAAAACGTTCGAAAGAACCACCATGCATCAGAGGCGCTTATTGTTGTAACCTTTGTACCCAAGCTGTATTTACGGCGTACTCGGCCAGCTCTGTGCTGTTTCCTGCAGCTGGTTATAAGTATGCCGAGGCAGCAACTCCTTGGGTGGTCATTTCCAGAACCGGCAATCCACCCCTCGCCGAGTTTCGGCGACGTTACTGATCACCTTGGCGACTCGGCTGTCTCAGAACATAGGATCACTGAAGATACCCTGGAGATCTATATATTGCCCACTGCTTGGATACAATACTGAAACTTTAGTCATGCCCCACCCCACAGAGCCACTTCCTTTTGATGAGACCATCAAGAAAATTCGGGGCGTTCTGGATGCGCAAAAACTACCCAATCCACTTCTCGGGATCGTCTGTGGATCCGGTCTCAGCACCCTCGTCAACAAACTTTCGGATACCGTGCAGATACCTTATTCTCAGCTCCCAGGCTTCGGCCAGAGCACCGGTGGGTGTAATTTGGTCACTCGATGTCCTTGACCTAAAAGGTCGATGCTTGGGTCAAAGTTGTTGGACAGCAGAGTGCCTTGGCCTTTGGCCTGATGGGCCACCACAAGTACCCGGTTGTCGCCATGCTCGGACGTGTGCGTCCTTGTGCTAGTTTATCGTTCATTGCGAATCGCTGAATCAACACGGACCGGAAAGTTCCATCCGTATGAAGGGCATAAACCGGCAGTGGTGACTTACGGGATCCGGACCATGAAGCGATTGGGAGTGAAACAGGTTATTAGTGAGTCGGCATCGACACTTCGCTGAGGGACGACACTGAAGCCATCGTCAGTTACCAATGCAGCTGGATCCCTCGTCCCAGATATACCTGTTGGAACCAGTGCGTACGGACGCAAAGGTGCTGAACCTCCACTGACTCCAAATTCAGTCGTCGTGATTCAAGATCATCTTGCACTGCCAAATTTGACCGGAATGAACCCAACCTTTGGACCGCTTATGTCCCCAGAATACTCCCGCTTTTACCCCCTCGGTGATGCATACTCGGTAAGATTACGAAAGCTCGCATTCCTCGCTGCGCACCAGCTTCAGTTACATCGTGATGCGCTGGCAGAAGGCACTTACGCTTGGGTTTCCGGACCGGCATACGAGACTCCGGCTGAAGGTCGGTTCTTGAGGAACGCTGGCGCACATGTCGTTGGGATGAGTACTATTCCGGAGGTCGTTGCCGCACGCGAGGAAGGACTTGAAATCATGGTGCTTAGCCTCGTCACAAACGTCGTCGTCATACCAGAAAAGTATCGGAGTATCCGGGACGAGGTTGAGGCAGAGGTGCGCGAGACCCGATCGGCATTTGACGTCGCTGCTAATAATATTTTCTACACCATAGCTCGCTGGCCGACCGTTGCCTTTGCCTCCAGTTGAAGTTGCTTCTCACGCGGAAGTGCTCGCTGTGAGCGAGCAAAAGACAGAAGTGTTGGGTAGTCTGGTTGCGAAGATCGTCGAGCTCGTGCAAGAGTAGGTGGTGGGCGAGGCAAACGCACTAAAGCAGTGAAGCTTGTCACGTCATATATCACATATGGTACCGTATGGATAGTTGACCCTGGGACCATGTGAATGCGACGGCAGCGATTACTCTATCGATCGAGTGCTACCAAACCGACAAGCACCGCGGGGCTGACACGGTCGAGAGAACTTGTCCAACTTGTCCTCAATCGCAGAGGCAGCTCGTCCCACGGTCGTACCGCGTTGTTCCCTCCCTTGTTCCCCCCCTGTCCCTCGGTTTTCCAAGCTCCGAACACGGCCGGCGAGCGTGGCCGGTCGGGTCCCTACAAAACCCGAGCGCTGATTTGCAAGAAACGTATAGTCATTGTTATACCCTCTGCTGCTGTCTGTGTCGTCATGATGCGAGCTCGGACGGTCCTTTTCGCAAGACGCTCGTTGCTGGCACAGGCGAGACCACTTTTACGGGGCTTTGCTACGTCTGTGAGATTACGTGAGTATCTGTTATTTTTTCGTGGAATGCAGTGGTGTTCGGCGCAGTTCGGGAACAAGTCCTGCTTGCGAGGGCGTGTTCGTGGCTTGCGATCACTTCACGACGAAACTGACGCTCATGCAACTAGAAAACACGCAGAAGATCGTCGTTTCACACCCGGTGGTGGAGCTCGATGGTGACGAAATGACGAGAATCATATGGAAGAAGATCAGGGAGGAGGTCCGTGCTTCCGTCGTGCTCTTCGCAGTGATGCAGTTGATTCACAATCTATTCATGCAGCTCATCCTTCCTTATCTTCAACTGGACATCAAATACTTTGACCTCGGTTTAGAGTACCGTGACCAGGTAGGCAGGCATGTCACCCGGACTTCGCTACAAGAAGACTGACCAATAGGTAGACGAACGATACCATCACAATCGAGGCTGCAAAGGCGATCCAACAATACAAGGTCGGTATCAAGTGTGCGACTATCACGCCGGATGAGGCGCGTGTCGAAGAATTCAAACTCAAGGAGATGTGGAAGAGTCCAAACGGCACAGTCAGTTTCCCCTCTACCCACTTCGAAGTGGATAATACTAAGCACGGTCCTTTATAGATCCGTAATATCCTCGGTGGCACGGTCTTCCGCGAGCCCATCATCCTGAAGCGAATTCCCAAGCCCATTCCAGGCTGGGTGAACCCCATCGTTATTGGGCGTCATGCTTTCGGTGATCAGGTCAGTTCCGTTCCTGATGCACGCGGTGTCCCGTGTTAACGCCATGATGTAGTACCGCTCAACCGACTTCGTTGCTCCCGGACCTGGAAAGCTGCAGCTTGTCTACAGTCCAGCTGATGGTGACGCACCAACCACGCTCGATGTCTACGACTTCAAGGGCAAGGGTGTCGCTATGAGTATGTACAACACCGATGAGGTATACCTGTTCGAACGACGCGGCGGTGCAACTTTTCATTTCGGTTATGCTCTAGTCGATTACAGGTTTCGCCCACTCCTCGTTCAAGATGGCCTTGTCAAAGAAGATGCCCCTCGTACGTCATGTTCATCTCCGTGATGCGCGTCCGCGGTACCAAGTCTGTTGCACAGTTCATGTCCACCAAGAATACCATCATGAAGAAGTACGACGGTCGCTTCAAGGATATTTTCCAAGAAATCTACGACGCCCAATACAAGGCTGAATTTGACAAACTCGGCATTTATTACGAACACCGCCTCATCGATGACATGGTTGCACAGGCTATCAAGTCCTCGGGAGGATTTGTCTGGGCGTGTAAGAACTACGACGGTGACGTTCAGTCCGACATCCTCGCACAAGGCTTCGGCTCGCTGGGTATGATGACCAGTGAACTCATCACGCCAGACGGCCAGATTGTTGAGAGTGAGGCTGCACACGGCACTGTCACGCGCCACTACCGCGAGTTCCAAAAGGGAAACGAGACGTCGACGAACCCCGTTGCTTCGATCTTCGCGTGGACACGTGGCCTCATTCACCGTGCCAAGCTCGATGGGAATGAGCCACTCAAGCATTTCTGCGAGGCCCTCGAGGTGGCTTGCGTTGAGGTCATTGATGTCGATGGTATCATGACCAAGGACCTTGCGCTTGCAATTCATGGCAAGGACATGAAGAGAGAACACTGGGTGGTCACAGACAAGTACATGGACGCCGTTAACGTGAGTCTTTTGATGGATGTCCTTGTAGGATTCCCAATGCTGATGCGCCCATGACACCAGGCTAAGCTGCAGCAGAAGCTGGCTGTGACTACCAAGCTGTGAACTGGGTCGTCCAGTGATGGAATAAATGTGATATATTGTTGCAGTTGCGCATATCTACATACCTATATACAGGAAGGGCGGATCTAGGTGTATTTTTTCCAGGCGTATGTATTGGATTATTACCGCTTTCGCTCTTACATGAGGTGATCGCGGAGATAGGTGGCTTCAGTGCGTCCGAGCTCTGTTGCCCTCTCCAACCGGCCGGCCGGCCGTCATGCATCATGAACAGACTCAGGAAACCTCGACCTGGCGAACCGTCACCCATGGCCCCTGCAAATGCATCCAATACCACTGCTGCCGTGTCACGTACCATGCAGTTGGCAGTTAGCGGGATGAAAGCTTCTGCAACCTTTCGGACCGACGACTCAAGCAGTGGCGCTTCTGCGGTTGTACAAAGGAGAGGCACATGGTTCTCTACGCCGGTGGCTGCAGCCCCTCGCACAAAGATTGAGCAGTATTGGGCTACACGAGCCCTAGTGGCGGAAACCTTGCTTTCAGCGCGTGATGGACACCAGGGTGAACTCGTAGAAATGCGACGAATGGAAGAATGGAAGCGAGAGGTAAGTTCACAGTGAAGGCACCCCTTTCGGTGCACGACGCTCATCGTTACAAGCGGGACATTGAAATTATATTGCGCGCAAACGATCAGAGGCAGAGGAGGTTGGAACGATTGATGGTCAGCAGCAAACCATTCTGATATTGTTGGACATTATGCTGTGGAGCGGTCACCGTGGCTGACCATGTGTGCTGGTAGGCGATGTGCCTCGCGGTTCTTTTAGGGTTCATGGGCTGGCTGGTGCTGATGACCGCACCTGACCGGGATGCCAAGGGCAAGTCGAGCAAGCCTTCACACTTTACGATCCCGATATTATCGCCATTTGCATCCGTCGTGCGTTGTTTCCATTGCTTCTTCCCGTGCGGGATTTGATCTCTATGAGTAGGTCGAACACGAGACTGGCGTCTTCGGCACCAAGGCCGTTGCTATCTTTATTCTGGTGATGGGGATTGCATTGTACGCCGCATTGAAGCACCGGCTTTCTCAGTGAGACATGCACAATAATGGCGAGTGGGACTGCCACTCTAAGTTTTGCGTTATGTTGCACATGAGAGGATGAACCTGTGACCACTGTTCCAGGGGCGCAAGCCGATTTTAGAACAACCGGATGCGGAGCAGTGAGGTGGCATGGGAGACTTTTTGTTTATCTGAGAAGTGAGTTGTGAGGGCAGGGAGTGACGGAGATGAGCTTCGTCGGTCAAAATGCGCTGGTTTGAGTGGGCGTGACGCTTGTTGGTATGTACATGGAGCGTATCATTACGAATGCACAGAGTTGGTGCGCCCGAGCTGTGATTCTGAGACTCGAACCGGTTCGGATCCGATTGGTCGTGGTGGGAACTGTGCGCGGTCGGTTCGCACAAGAACTGGGAGCTGTTCACACCACGCCATTCACTCGTATCTTCTTCCACCCACCCCGCCCTTGCTTCCGGCGGCAGCGACAACGACACCGTTGGCCCATTCCTGAGGCCTTTCCAGGGCATCTTCGAGAATGTCGTATCCCCAGTCCACCTCGCCAACCGTCGAACATGCAGATCCATTCGGCCCCGAGGCCGCTGTTCCTCGTAGATATGTTTACAGCGACAATGACTCTGACAACATCGACTCGTATGGACGTAGAGACACCTATGCTTCCGACAGCAGCAACAACGGTCTGAATGACCCCGACAGATACTATGACCACAATGGCACATACGACCCCTACGGTAAGCACGCACGTTCTGGCACACCACTGCTACTCGTTCACACGGTTTTTCAGCGCAACAAGACACGGACTCAGACGTCGACGTCTATGGGCGTGGGTATGCTCCGTCCGCAGAGTCGTTGGGACAGTCGCGGATGGGACCATCCGAATCGAGTGCCACCGCATTTGCAGAGTATGCTTCACCGTCTGGTGTCAAGGACCAGTACGCAGCTTGGACGACAGAGCGCCAGATACCGCTGTCCAAGGAAGAAATCGAGGACATTTTCCTTGACCTGGCCCAAAAGTTTGGTTTCCAACGGGACTCGATGCGGAACATGGTCAGTCATTGTTTTCTTTTTTATTATTATTATTTTTTTGTTTTTTAATTTCGTAGCGTTGCTGACGGCATTTTTTTGGTAGTTTGATTTCCTGATGCAACTTCTGGACAGTCGTGCGTCGAGGATGTCACCGAACCAGGCGCTTTTGACCCTTCACGCCGATTACATCGGCGGTGAACACGCAAATTACCGAAAATGGTATTTCGCCGCCCAGCTTGACCTCGATGACGCCGTCGGTCACGTGCAAAACCCCGGCCTCCAGCGTCTGAGATCGACGAAACGCAAAACACTCCGCAGTCTCAACGAAAAGTCCTTGCAGACAGCAATGGAGCGCTGGCGTCAGGCGATGAATAACATGAGTCAGTACGACCGTCTCCGTCAAATCGCCCTATATCTCCTCCTTTGGGGCGAAGCGGCCCAGGTTCGATTCGTCCCAGAGTGTCTCTGTTTCATCTTCAAGTGTGCAGACGACTACTACCGTTCCCCCGAGTGCCAGAGTCGTGTCGACCCAGTTCCCGAGGGACTCTACCTTCGTGCAGTCGTTAAACCACTCTATCGTTTCATCCGTGATCAAGGTTACGAGGTTGTCGATGGCAGATTCGTACGCAAGGAAAAGGATCACGCCGACATCATTGGCTATGATGATGTAAACCAGCTGTTCTGGTACCCAGAAGGCATTGCCCGGATCATACTTACAGACAAGGTATACTTCTCCTTCAAACGGATATCTCGGTACTCATGCGAGACGTTCTCAGACGAGGCTGATCGACTTGCCGCCATCTCATCGGTATATGAAGTTCGACCGCATAGACTGGAACAAAGCGTTCTTCAAGACCTATTATGAGAAGCGTTCTTTTGGTCACCTCCTAGTCAACTTCAACCGAATTTGGGTCATTCACATCTCTCTATACTGGTTCTACACGGCGTACAACTCTCCCAAAATCTATCAGATCAATAAATCGGATAACACTGTCGTCAATTCTCCCGCTCTGTCGTGGTCCGTAACGGCTCTAGGTGGTGCTGTAGCCACACTCATCATGCTCGCTGCCACTCTCGCGGAATTTTCGTATATCCCCGCTACCTGGAATAATACCTCACATCTCTCCCGTCGTTTGCTGTTCCTGTTGATCACTCTAGCATTGACTGCTGGACCAACGGTCTACATCGCCATCGCAGAGTTTAGCTCAGGTGGTAATTCTGGATCACTCGCGCTCATCCTCGGTATCGTACAGTTCTTCATCTCCGTCGTCGCCACGCTCTTGTTTGCCATCATGCCTTCCGGCCGTATGTTTGGTGACAGGGTTGCCGGAAAACCGAGGAAGTATCTTGCCAGTCAGACTTTTACAGCATCATACCCAAGCTTACCTCCACGGACAAGACTCGCTTCCATAGCATTGTGGGCTCTCGTATTCGGCTGCAAGGCTACGGAATCGTACTTTTTCCTCACTCTTTCGTTCCGTGACCCTATTGCGGTGATGGTGAACATGAAGATCCAAGGCTGCAACGACAAGTACTTTGGCGCCTCCCTCTGCACGAACCAAGCGGCGTTCACCTTGACCATCATGTATATCATGGATCTGGTGCTCTTCTTCTTGGATACTTTCCTCTGGTATATCATCTGGAACACTGTTTTCAGTATCACGCGGTCATTCTTGATTGGACTCTCGATTTGGACCCCATGGAAGGACATCTTTACGCGGTTACCCAAGCGGATTTACGCCAAGTTGCTTGCCACACGGGAGATGGAGATCAAGTACAAGCCAAAGGTACGGAGCGTCGATACCCTTAGCTCGGCATTGCATTAACCCTGAATTAGGTGCTCGTCTCGCAAATATGGAACGCCGTCATCATCTCCATGTACCGAGAACATTTACTGTCCATCGAACACGTGCAAAAGTTGTTGTATCATCAAGTCGACACGGGTCAGGATGGGAAACGCAGCTTGCGGGCGCCACCGTTCTTCATCTCGCAGAGCGACAAAGGATTTAAGGGCGAGTTCTTCCCAACCGGTAGTGAAGCTGAGCGTCGGATATCTTTCTTCGCTCAGTCTTTGACTATTGATCTCCCTGAACCTCTACCGGTCGATGCTATGCCCACGTTCACGGTCCTTACACCTCATTACAACGAGAAGGTATGTTGCGTGAGAAACGTGTCACCGCCTTCGCTAATGTGTGCTCCAGATTCTCCTCTCTCTCAGGGAGATCATCCGTGAAGAGGATCAACACGCTCGTGTCACTCTTCTCGAGTACCTGAAGCAGCTCCATCCCGTCGAATGGGACAACTTCGTCAAGGACACCAAGATTCTCGCCGAGGAGTCGGCAATGTTTAACAACACGGCCCCCTTTGGTGCAGACGAGAAAGGCCAGTCCAAGATGGATGACCTGCCCTTCTACTGCATTGGTTTCAAGAGCGCTGCTCCGGAGTTCACGCTCCGCACGCGGATCTGGGCATCACTGCGCGCACAGACGCTCTACCGCACGGTTTCTGGGATGATGAACTACGCCAAGGCCATCAAGCTTCTCTACCGTGTTGAGAATCCCGAGGTCGTTCAACTTTTCGGCGGAAACACTGACAAACTGGAGCGTGAGCTGGAACGGATGGCTCGACGCAAGTTCAAATTCGTTGTGTCGATGCAGCGCTACTCCAAATTCAACAAGGAGGAACATGAGAACGCCGAGTTCCTCTTGCGCGCGTACCCTGATCTTCAGATTGCTTACCTCGAAGAAGAGCCACCACGGAAGGAGGGCGGTGATCCTCGCCTTTTCTCAACCCTCATTGATGGTCATTCCGACTTAATCCCGGAGACTGGACGTCGTCGGCCAAAGTTCCGCATCGAACTGCCTGGTAACCCTATTCTTGGTGATGGAAAATCGGACAACCAGAACCATGCACTCATCTTCTACCGTGGCGAGTACCTTCAGCTCATCGACGCCAACCAAGACAACTACCTCGAAGAATGTCTCAAGATCCGTAACATGCTCGGCGAATTTGAAGAGTACTCCGTGTCGAGTCAGAGCCCGTATGCACAGTATGGCCACAAGGAGTTCAAGAAGCCTCCGGTTGCCATCGTCGGTGCTCGCGAGTACATCTTCTCGGAGAACATAGGTATTCTTGGAGATATTGCTGCTGGCAAGGAACAGACGTTCGGAACGCTCTCTGCACGTTCGTGGGCCTGGATCGGTGGAAAGCTTCACTATGGTCACCCCGATTTCCTGAATGCGGTTTACATGAACACTCGTGGTGGTATTTCCAAGGCTCAGAAAGGATTGCACCTGAACGAGGACATCTTTGCTGGAATGAATGCCATAGGTCGCGGTGGTCGCATCAAACACACGGAATACTATCAATGTGGAAAGGGTCGTGATCTTGGCTTCGGTACCATCTTGAACTTCCAGACGAAGATCGGGACGGGAATGGGAGAGCAGATGCTCAGTCGAGAATACTATTACATGGGGACTCAACTCCCGGTCGACCGGTTCTTGACGTTCTACTATGGCCACCCCGGTTTCCACATCAACAACATGCTGGTCATCCTCGCCGTCCAATGTTTCGTCGTGACGAGTAAGTGTCATTGAGTCAATCCTTTAGATGCATGCTAATTACGTCAACAGTGGTGTTCTTGGGTACTCTTAATTCTGCGGTCACGGTCTGCCAGTACACAGCGACCGGAAGCGCAACCCCAGGCTGCTACAATCTCACCCCCGTCTACCAATGGATTGAGCGCTGCATCATCAGTATCTTCTTGGTATTCGCGATTGCGTTCTTGCCACTATTCGTTCAAGGTAATTGTTCCCTCGACTTGATGCGACAGTAACGAGTCTCACCGCTGTGTCAGAATTGGTCGAACGTGGAACCGGACGGGCAGTCATTCGACTTGGGAAGCAATTCCTGTCTCTCTCGCCGGTCTTTGAGGTCTTCTCGACTCAAATTTACACACATTCCATCATTAGCAACCTTACATTCGGTGGTGCCAGGTATATCGCTACTGGACGAGGCTTCGCCACGACCCGCTTATCCTTCAGCATCCTCTTCTCCCGTTTCGCCGGCCCAAGCATATACCTCGGGATGAGAACACTGATCATGCTCCTATATGTCACGATGGCGTGGTGGACACCGTATCTCATCTACTTTTGGGTCTCCATTCTTGCACTCTGCGTCGCTCCTTTCTTATTTAACCCTCACCAATTCGTGTTTTCTGATTTCATCATCGACTATCGGTATGTTCAGGTTTGTGCATTTCACCCTGTCCCCCATTCATATCTCTTTTCAGGGAATTCTTGCGGTGGATGTCCCGTGGGAACTCGCGCTCACACAACAACTCCTGGATCGGATATTGCAGGCTATCGCGGACGATGATTACTGGGTACAAGAAGAAGAAACTCGGCCTTCCATCCGAGAAACTTTCAGGCGATGTTCCTCGTGCCAAGTGGCGGGCTGTGATATTCTCCGAGGTTATCTTCCCCGTCGTGATGGCCATATTGTTCATCATTGCGTATATGTTCGTGAAGGCGTTCCCAGACACCACCGGGAGGATGCCTCCGAGCCCATTGATCCGCATCGCTGTCATCTCCCTCGGGCCTATTGTCTGGAACGCCGCAGTGCTCCTTGTGTTGTTCCTCATATCGTTGTTCCTCGGACCCATGGTGGATCCTACCTTCCCTAGGTTCGGATCTCTCATGGCTTCCATTGCGCACGTTCTCGGTGTTATGGGAATGCTCGGGTTCTTCGAGTTCCTCGTACGTGCCACACCATCTCAGCAAGATAGTCGAGACTGACCATTTTGTAGTGGTTCCTGGAAACCTGGGTGGCGTCTCACGCGGTTCTTGGTATCATTGCGGTTATCGCCATTCAACGCGCCGTCCACAAGATCCTGATTGCCGTGTTCTTGTCTCGCGAGTTCAAACACGACGAAACCAACCGCGCATGGTGGACAGGTCGATGGTATGGTCGCGGCCTCGGCTCTCACGTAATGTCCCAACCCGCTCGTGAATTTGTCGTGAAGATTATCGAATTGTCTCTGTGGAGCTCGGATCTTTTGCTCGGCCACTTCCTGCTCTTCATGTTGACGCCACCGATCTTTGTACCCTACATCGACCGTCTGCACGCGATGTTGCTGTGTAAGGCAAATTTCTACTTGGCCGTGATCCCTGCTGACGAGCGTGTTAGTCTGGCTACGCCCATCAAAACAGATTCGTGCCCCGTTGTACTCTCTGAAACAGAGAAAGCAACGTCGCCGAATCGTGAGTGACATTGTGCATTTCAAGTACCTGATGTCTGACTCTCCGGCAGATCATCAGATACGGTCTTATCTACGTAGCTTCCATAATCCTCTTCACGGCCCTCATTGCACTCCGTAAGTCCCGCTCATGGAGTCCCCGTAACTTGTCTCATTTGTCTGCTCTTTCAGCCGCTGCATTCCGGCAAAAGATCAAGGTGAATTGCACGTTATGCCAGAATCTGTAGTTAGTCATCTCCCGTTCATATTACCTGCATTCTATAAGCTACACACAATTACTTGTACTTTCCTTGTGATTTCCTTCTTCCTCCCACCCCCCCACCTTGGCTTTACCTACCCATTTGAAACCTGGACACTTTACCTGCCGCTGGACTCTCCTGCCGCTAGCATCGTTTGGCCATCGATTGCGTCACTACATTGGACATCCTGGTTGTTTAATGTATCACGGATAGCGTACGAACTTGATGAACACTCCAATACTATAGAATTTCCAGGGAGCCGTAGAGTGTGGATCCTGCCGTCCTCGTGGACGCAAGCATGGTTGCATGATGCATTACTGAGGTACAAGTACTCCCAATAATATAAATCAAAGCGAGGGTGGCCCGCTACACGAGGCACACCAGGACGGCAGGAACATACGTATGGAGGAACCAGTGTCGCAACTCATAACGGGGACATGTCAGGACGCGTTGTCTCGGTCACAGACCAGACCGTGGGCTCCCGAGTCCGAGCGCGACGGTCAGGCATTGATAGATTTGCAGGCGGCGACACTGCCATCGCGCCATGTTCCTGGAAACCGGATAAGATCTGAATGCTCGCCTCCAAAGAACAGGGTGATGGCGCAGCCGAGGGCAGTTTCGATATCCACTGGCTCTTTTTTACCTCGAGCTTTCCAGAGTCGCGCATTACAAGAGAAAAAAAAAGAATGGGCTGAGTTGGGACGTACCTGGGCTTGGCAAACATGAATTCGGTGCCCAGCGCAAAAAGAGGGCGAGAGGGATGTGTGTCTCGATTTAGAACGGGCAGAAAGCCCTGGAACGCTTCAAGGAGACCCAGCGTTTGCACCTCTTTCAACGAGAACAAACGCTACTCGCTCGTGTTCATATCCGTTTGCAGCTCGCGCAAAACACGACCTCAGCGATCGTCGTTTCCTACCTCAAAAAGGGCGCGAGATTAGCATAGTCCCGTCCGCACTTCATTTCTTCCAACCTCGTTTCCCCTCGTGCTCCGACATGGATGCTTTGATGCACTCATCCAACCCCCCTCGTCGGACGAGCAACTCTTGGATCAATCTCCCCATTCATTTCGTCTCTGGTTCGTTTGCGGGCGAGACCCTTCGCGCAGAATTGACCGAAATCCAAAAGGCCGACCTGGGTCGAAAGTAATCCCTCTTCCCTTGCCGTTCTCGTCCTCATTCATTACCAAAGCCCTGACTCTTGTTTCCTGTATGTTTAGGTACGCAAGAGTAGATCGCCGGCCGCTTGATCCTCCACCCGTCGTGTTACTCAAGTTATACCACGTATTCAATGATGGCACGGAAGCGCAGTACGAAAGGGAAATTCAGGATTACTCGTGAGTAGTAGCTTATTTTTGCATGCGCCCCCCACGCGCTTTTTTTCGTGAGAGAGAAGAGAGAGACGCTCACGCTTGTGGAAGCGAGGTTAATACCCTTGGACTCCTTTGCAATGTCGATCTTTTCCCTGTACCCACCACAGCACGGGCCCCGTCCGCGTCAGCACAGGGTTCGAACTCGCAACAACGGTCACACGCTTCACACCAACAACAACCACTCGAGCCATCACGCGTGCCCCTCTACCACCCCCATTCAAATCTGGCATCTATACAGCTTCCGCCCCTCACGTTACCTACCCGGCCCGCCATCCCACATACACCTCCGATCCCAAGTCAACGTATACTTACATATTTCTGGGACCAACCCATCACGGAAGATATGAACTGCACGACCGCACTTTCCGGTGCAACCTTTACCCAACCCGCGACCATTGAATATCAGGGCCACAAAGCATTGGTCTTTCCCTTTTCAGTTCGTAGTGACGGTGTTTTCTTACCTCGGAGCTGCAGCGCATGTCGCTGACGATTTATCTTTTGTTTTTTTTTAAATCCAACAGGATCTAGCGGTCAAAATAGAGGGTCAGTTCTTTTTGCGGTACCGCTGTTTTGACATATTCTCGCGAACATCCGGTCATGGTGACCTCCCCATTCAAGCGGAATGTTTCGGTGGACCATTCAGGATCTACTCCACGAAAGAGTTTCCGGGATTACAGCCGTCGACAGAACTGACAAAGGTAAACGCCCCTGGGCTAGATTTCATCTTTCACATTTGCTTTGCTCACGCGGTCATTTTGAAAAGCAACTCGCCCGATGGGGCGTACGACTCAATACGCGCGAAACCGAGCGTAAACGCAAACGCAAGGACGGCGACCGTTCTCCGAGTTCTGTCGCGCGGTCCGCCAAGGTCCGGACAAGCAAGACGAGTGATAGCGACGACAGTTGACCCTCTACCCCCTGCCTGTCGCGCTCTTCCGATTCTCGCGCAGGTTTGGTAGTTCCGATTTTAGCATCGAGCATTGGTTTTTTCGGGGTTTGCTTTGGCATAGCACAGGTTACTTTATTCTCACGTTTCCGAGTCTCGGTTCGTTGTATAACTAGGTTTTTCTCATCATTTTAGCACTGGTCGCATTTTTGTAAGGGCAACAGCACGCGCGGTCATGCGTTTAGTATTTTACTGGTTTCTATGGAAGCATCCTAATTTAGAACCCAATGTGATCGAGTAAAATATTCCGGTCTCATTGAAAGTGTAGACAATCGGAGAACGTTGTATTCATGAATTGCTTGTGTGGAATGACGGGTATTGAGGATGGCTAGCGTGTGATCTCGTGATAGATGCGATGCGAGAGTGATGCTGTAAAATGAATATCCAAAGAAAGAGTCTAGATGGGACTATAGCAGTCTGGGCAGGTACAGTTAGGAAGGGTGTCAGTCTCTGTAAATGCTGCAGAAACATCAATCGTCGTTTCCCAGTCATCCGGGACGACACCACCCTCATTGAGTGTCTTGAAGACAAGCTGCCTGGCGGCAATAACGGGGGCAATGTTTCCGACAACACCTCCTCCTCGTGTGCCCCTGACGATTTGCTGCCCAGCAACAGCAATCAACAGGGCGGGTAAGCCTGCGAGGGGGTCCCTTTCACATTCACTTGACGGAGAATGATTCCTCTTCTGTCGCTTCCTCGGGGGATATGTGCCACCAAGTGCGTCCACAGATGCTGTCTTGTCAACATCAGGCCAAGTCTCCAAGATGCTGCGGGAACGCGTTTCCTCCACGTAGCCATGATTTACTAGGCATGACTGGTGGTAGAAATGGCGACAACTTGGGCGCGGACAAAAGTGAAGGGTCTTTTCCGCCCCTGGGGTATACGGCACCTTGCATATGGGGCAGGCGACATGCGTTACTTTCGGCTAGATGCGACAGTGTCAAGCATGAAATTCAAAGCGATATAACCAAAAAAAAAGAGAAATCGGGACTCACAGAAATTCGTCTTCCAATGTACAGGAAGTGATACCGAACGAACCACTCCTCTTCCTCGATAGGGATTTGGTCGATGCTTTTCTCATCAAAATTTTTAACATCCACGTGGTCTAGAGAATTGAACATTCTCTGGGCCACCTGGATAGAAATGAGATACACCCACCCACGAAACAATGAACGGAGATGATATCAAAGTTGTCTGAAAACAACTTTTCATATTTACCACAGATGGTAGGGTCACTTTGATATGGTTCTATCATCGAGAATCATCGACCATTGAGCAGATGGGAAACGTACAAGTATTTAATAACCTCTGCCACCTCTTGCGGTGACCAGAACCACTGGACACGAACCCATACCTAGTGAGATACATTCAGCGTCAGCTAGCGATATGAGCAAGAGAGGTACTCACATCATTAGGATTATCTGCTCGGATTTCTCGAATCATGCCTATCCAGCAATCTTCTTCTGGGACCACAGCACCGTCGTCCAGATCTTGGTACTGTATGTAGGCCCTGAGAAGACGGCTCAGATGGACAGACATAACAACCCTGTGGCACCTACACGTCCTGGGTAGAGAATTCATGCTGTTCGTGATGGGAATCTTCGACTGTGTACGCGAGTTATGTATCCAACTTCACGATCAAGCCTTGCCAGTTAGTGAGCTTACCTACAAATGAGCTGTACTCATGAGTGAGGTTGGCGAACTTTGTGGCACTAATTCCGTTGGGGGCTTTCTTGTCGGTTGTCTCCCCCGACTTCTTCTTGTGTGTAAGACGTGCCTTCTTCTTGCGCGCCATACGTAGTGGGGGAGGAGACGCGTCCAACACGGTCCAAGACGCGTTGTTAATGAGCGCGTTAGGTTCCGTGACTACGTAAGCATGTTTACTAAACTGCCACTGTAACAGTGAAACGTGTGGAAGTCGCAGCAAGCCAAATCCACAGAGGGTCTACAAGCTCCACATCTAGATCAGACATCCACCGTCATGCTCTTTTACTTCGCTTCATGCATTATAAGGTATTGTTCCAACGTCTATCCTGATCCTGCGCTGTTCGTGTTGAGAATTCGTCGGGTTTGCTAGTTCGGTGGTTGCCTTCCTTTATCCTGGCTACGCATCCTATAAAACACTCTCTCAGCGACCTGCGTCTGAGGAAGACCTGGAACGATGGCTCATGTACTGGTCCGTGCTTGGTTGCATCGTTGGGGTTGAATACGTCGCCGAATGGCTTGTGTCTTGGTCAGTCAATCTGTCGTGCGACCAGGCATTTACTAAAACGCAGATCGACGTGATAGGATCCCAATGTACTATTTGATGAAGACGCTCTTCCTTCTCTACCTTGTACTTCCGCAAACTCGTGGATCCTCGTATATCTACATCAACCATCTGCAGCCCTTCTTCCACTCGCATGAGTCACAGATTGACGCCACTCTTGCCTCCTTCAAAGCGCGTTTGTACGGTCTCGTACAGGAACGTTTCCGTGCGCTGTGGGACCAGTTTGTTGGTGCGCTTGGGCAGCAACAGCAGGCTCAGTATGCGCCTAGCGCAGGCGGGGTTGCGGTGGGTGCTCCACCGTCTTTGGGTGACCCTGTGTCTGGCCCTG
>JBBPNY010000309.1:0-23348 GCA_038091165.1 Rubroboletus pulcherrimus
GCTCTCGGCCAGACGGCACAGTTGCTTGTTCCTGAATCGTTGAGCTTCAGCCGATAATTCGGTTGTGTCTTAGCCGACTTTAGCAACTCATATTAGAGCTACCGAACCAGCTCTAAGGTAACAAGGGGGACGCGGCGATCTACTTGATGATGCTGCCACCGTGTATAGTCCTTACGGTAAACATGCCTCTTTTTGCGAGGCCACTTCGAACTTGTAGATGTATCGGTAAATCTTTCACATGCGCATGCCTCCAAAATTGCGAGTCGCTCGAGGCTTGGTTCCAAACGGACGAGGCAATTCCGCTCTCAGAGAGAAAAGTGATGCCATTCCGCATTACCACAAAACGCCGCAGTAAGTTAACGCTATCATTCCATGCACCGAGGCACTAGCCCAAAGAAGCCATCAGTACATCTCTCTCTGTCGCGTACGGGTCCAGGTCATGCGGACCCGGGAGCTCGAGACGGGTGTCCACCCAAGCCAAAGCCCATGCGCCATTCCCTACCTTCGTACCGCCGAGAACCCGCCGAGGAGCGACTTGTTCCCAGCGATACCTGGTCGGCTGCGTGTCCGCACGGTCTGCTCGAAGAACGACATCAATGATCAGTGACTCCAAGATGCAACCTCAAACGCACAATGCACGAGGCCCGTGTGTGGTTCGTACACACCCAACGGAAACTTGACGTCGTCCGTCTTTTTCTTTTGCCCCACGTCCCCTTCGCCATCGACATCCATCGCGCCGTTCGCCTCTTCTTTCTCCTTTCCCTTTCCAGAACTGGAACTGCCCTCCAGGATACCCCCGCATGCGATCCTCGTATCTAGCCTCATCTTGGCCCACTCTGTATTCATCTCGTGAACTCTCCTGGCAGCCTCCCACATCCAGTTCTCCTCTGTAAGACCCTCCCGAGACAACATGCTCTTCCTGACAGCACTATGCGGTCCGTCACTGAACGGACCCCACCCAGAGCCACCGAAAAGCGTGGTTGGACCACCAGCACGATATACACCTTGATTTGTACCCGAAAACGCTTGGCTCGGCGCAGAGATGGCAGGAACGTTGCTCGCAGAAGTAGCAGTTGGATCTGGAAGCTCGCCGACAAAGTCGCCTGGGGAAAGACCTTTGGCAGTGATGTCGGCGAGTACGCGATCCTCGTAATAATCATCCGTGACCCAACGTCCATCTGAAGAGAACCGACATCTAAACTCTGAACGGCCGACTGAACACGCATTGCTCCAACTCACCAATGATCATTTTGGCGCCATGTAATTTGTATGCGCTTCGCGCAGTGACCAATGTGACGCTGCGTGTCTTGAGATGGGCACCGAGCTTTCCAGCCTGTATGAGTGCCTCTTTTTCCTGTGGTGAAGCACTGAGTTTGAGTGCGAATGGGTTACGGCGAAAATAGTATAATGAGTCCCGGAAGCCCGAGGAACGCGCAGCATCAATAGCAAGCATATATTGTCTTGTTGCATGTCGATCAGGAAGGATGAAAGTGCTACATTTGAAGCGTCGACCTAGAGACTTGTCAGGTGTTTGACCACCAAGACCGGCTCGGCACGAAACAGGATCGTCACTCACCATCGAGCAGATTTCCATCTATATCGATCTTTTGGTCTCCCTTTTCATCCGGGTCCGTAACGAACTCGTCGCCTTCGATATAGCATACCTTATCTCCAACTCTGCGCCATGGGCGTCCGCCTTCTTCGCCTTCTTCTCCCTCGCCTTCTCCCTCGCCACCCTCCCCCGAGAAGCGGGCCGTTGAGCCCTTCCCGCGACCCCGTCCTCTACCACGGCCACGGCCCCTCCCCCTCGCACGTGCTGCAGGTGTAATCGGAGCAGCTCCGCGTGCGCGTCCTCTCGGTCTTCCGCGAGGTCGAGCGGAAGCGCGTGCGTCACGGTCACCACCCTCTTCATCATGCCCCTCATCCATACCACTCCCCTCCAGATCTCCCTCTCCCTCCCCCTCCATATCCGCATCGGTGCCCTCCACAATAGGCTCTTCCTCATCCAACACGCCCTCGGATTCCTCCCGCTTCGTTTGGACGTCGTCCTCGTCGACATCGTCGGCTTCCTCGGGGTAGGAGGCGGGCGTCTGAACAAAGGGCGTGTGGGACCGCCGTGTGATGATCATGGCGCCTCCACGGCCGAGGCCGGGCTTGAGGATGATTTTATGACTGGAGGTGGATGTGCCGGCGCGCTTCATATGTGAACGGGAGATTAATCGCAGGGATAAATGGCGTTTGTCGTGGCTTTTATCGTACCCCAGTGGACGGCGTAGCCTTGTCCAGAAAGTGATTGCCCCGGGTCTAGTCAATCACACCGTTGGACTGACCTGGTGATCGTCGCGGGCACACAAGCAAACAATTCGTTACGTAATAGGGAACACCCATTCGACCAGGACGCGAACGCACAACGTGTCACCATACCATACCATACCATGGCGTCTTTCCGGGACCTCCTCGAGGGCAAAATCGTCAGTATATTGTCGCAGGTTCGGCGTATCGGCCTCTCTGACACACCACAGGACTTCTATGGCCAAAAGAAGGCGGACGACATTGTTCGCGTAGCATTCATATTGAGTACCGTAAGTTGCTTGGTCCGCTCGAGGTACTGTGTGTTTGATTGTCCATAGATCTTTTCCTTTGTCCTCGGTTTCGCACTCGAATCGTTGCGTGTATCGATGGGAACGTTTACTCTCTCCACGGTCGCCCTTGCGTTGGTACGCAATGCGCAGCCTGCTTTAACCTGGACTCATTGAATGCTGACCGTACGGTGTGCCTATAGGTCGTTCTTCCACCCTGGCCTATATACAATAGACACCCTGTCAAGTGGCAGCCTACCCAGCCAGCCACGTCGAAGAGCAAATGATGTTTCCTCGTCACCTTTTATACATCTGTTTTGCATTGGCCCAGTTTGCCTCTTTATATCAAGATAATCACTGTAAGCTTGGGTGAATCATTTTGAGTTCAGTTGCGTGCAAAGACAAGGTCGTTGTGGCACCGACTTCACACTCGGGATTGGGATACGTCACACCAGCAAAAAAGTCTTCAATCTTGCGAGGCCTTACAAGGGCCACCCGAAACGTCGGTGCTCGCCGTGGCCTCGTCGCGCGAGGTCTTGCAAGTGCTAGGCAATGCCGGACCATGGTTATATCTCTAACGCGGTAGGTATCAGGATGTTAAAAAAGCCCTCAATATTCAATTGTGGTTGAAATCATCAACGATCAGTGTGTATGATCCCTGTGATATCGACACAAATGAGCCTGAGCGTTGAACGTTGAGCGTCCTCTCCGCACCAAATCCATCACCTTCAAGGCCATCATCTCTCTGCTCCTCTTCATCTCCAACAATCTGATCCAATCCAGAATACCCAAGGCCTTGCTCGGCCTTATTAGGGTTCGCAAGATTCGAGGCTTTAGTTGCTACCATGAGGAAGCACCAAAATGGCACCAACAAAGTCAGGCAGATAGGACCATCCAAGCTAGCGTACGCTTGGCTACAATTGTAGTCGAGATCACCGAATAATGGTCACTGATTATAATAAATCCTCATTGCAACTTGGGGGAGGACAAAGACAGTCGCAACTCAGTTGGGACATTGAACTACACCAATTGATTGTGATCATTCGCAAATCAAGGATACAAGTTCCAATTAGCGACCCTACAGTCCCCACTTCCCCCCTCCTGCAAGTCCCAACAAAAGAGGGGAAGGGGCATCGTCCCTCCAGAATTCCCAAGAGGTAGGAGAGCGTGCGTGCAATGTGATGTGACCGCAGCCACCTGCACATTTTTGTGTTACAACTCGAGGGTCCTAACTGCACAAGCTCGACTGCAGTGTGTCGTTTACTCTGTTCGAAGATGAGGGACACGTCAACGCAAGGGCCGATAGGATACGTACTGGAACGAGCTCTCATCTTTCTGCGCTTACGTCTGAGCCTGCGAGAACGCTTTTTCTTCCACTTCTCTCTCATTCTACAAAGTACGTAGTGAGTATATGCAGGTAAATTCTTTGGGGATAGGGACGTACCTGTTGGTCGATTGAAGTGGCTGAGGGAGAAGAAGGGGGCTTGTTCGTGGGTAATATGCTTGTTGGTACTGTATAGTAAGTTACGTAATGTTTCTCACGTCTCTGATGACTTCATCGTAAATCCTAATTGGGATAAGCGAGCTGCAGGTTTTGACTTTCTTGCTTGCAATGCGGTCACGAAATATTGTCCGATGGATTCAGTCGACCCGGCCACCGGCACGTTTCCTCTCCGCTTCCCTCCCTGCCCGACTTCCGCTCCGTGCAGTTCCACCACCCGCACGTCCGCAACTCCGGATAACCCCCCTCCAACCCCAATCCCGCCGCTGGTCTTCTTCGCAGGCGCCGTTGGCTGACCCCTCTCGCCCGGACCTGTTCTACCATCTCCTTCCATTGCCTCGTGAGCCAGACCACTCCCAATCGATTCCCGTATATGCTCTCTCCTTCCTCCCCGCTCCGCCCCCGTCACCCCGTTCAGCGACGATCCTCGGTTGGCTCCCCGCCGTCACAGAGGCCGGGCCCCAAGACGTCGACGCCGGATTGAACGACTTTGTCGAAAACTGTGCGTCCACGCTATACATTCGCATTCCCGACGTGTCATACCAGCACGTGCCAACGCTCTTCAGCACGGTTCCGGCCCCTCTTACACGAAGCGGTCCAGCAGGCACTACGTGAGGGTGCGGATGATGTATGGACCAACAGCGCCATCCAGATTCAGCAAGGATGGATGCACATTCACGGTGTGCCCAAAGTCACATGGTTAGCTGTATTGACCTGGACACCTGCATAGATTACCGCAATGTCCCTGCCTTGGGCAGAATTGGCGATCCCGATGATATCATTGCCTCTGTGCTCGTCGAAGACAGCAAGGTGCGCTCCTACGTCGCGCCACGCGGTTTACATCCACACTGAGCGTGCTTCGTGTCCTCAATAAGATCCTACCCGATACATATCAAGCTATGCCCTCTTACCGATTCTGCACTGCTGATGGGCCAAGTCAATTGACGGAGGGCCTGGCAAAGAAGCTCAAGAGTGTATTGGAAAGTGTCGCTTCGCGGGAATCACAATGATCCGAACTCAGTTGCACCCGAGTTTCATGAACGGACGGCCAAACACCAAGCATATCTGCCACCCAGCAGGATGTCCACATGGACTCATCCTGCTCACAAGTGATATAAGCGCTCTCGTTCGACCTGCTGTACCCGTCGCACTATCCCTATTTGTGATTACACCCCAGTTGGGGGTCATATCAATCTTACACCGGCACATTCTACCGTCACGCTCCGAACTAGCATCGGCCTTTGTGTGCATACAGTTTATTAAGCCTTGCCACTGCGCTGGAGATCTACAAGGTCTTGGAGGATCGAGTCGACACTTTCGGAGAGACCATGAGGGACGGAACTTGAGATTTTCGAGCGCCCTGCCTTTTGATCACAACCTCAACATGCTCTTTTTCTTTTTAAGGAGACCGTCGCGTTTCGTTGGATCATCTGAGCGAGGTCAGCCAATGGATCTCACGGTGGAGCTCCTTGTTTGGATTCTCAGATGCCGCTTGGTGCTCCGCCGAGGTTTGTGTTCATTCGACGGGAGAGGCCAGTAGTTTCGAGGTAATTTTATCGGGTGGATGGATCCAAAGCGAACGGTGAGACGAGGCCTCTCAGACACCCGAGGCGGAAACTAGACGATGATAGAGCCCGAAGAGTCTCTTCATGCCAGCATTCAGGACATAAATGTTAAAGGAGGGGGATGATTCTGTCCGTACTCCATGGGCTAACTTTGTTCGACAATGACCCCCGCCCAAGCCACTCGGCTTTCATGATATCAGGACCTTTTGAAGGATGGGTGTCGTTGGATTCGATTCCCAAGGGGGGTGAAGACACCTTTGCCTCGAACGACTCGGATAGCCTGATGACTCGAGCCCCGTTCCAGAGGTCGTCGAAATGAAAACCTTGCCGTTTGCGTCCGAGATTCGGAGAGGCATTGACAACCCCAGGTAGTAAGTACCTCTTTGTGGTCGACTTGGCACAACACGCACATAAAACGTATCGGAGGAATATCCGTTCGTGAGAGTCTTGAATAAGAATTGGCGCAATCTGTTGATGAACGAGTTGTTCCCTAGTACTGGTTGATGTTTGCCGACAAAGAGTTGGACTAGGTGTTGATGCCACCTATCACACACTGTACTTGTTGTTCATGATGACCATCTTTTGCACGCACTCGGACGGTAGAGAAAAAACGAAACATAGATTCAAGCATACCGTACGATAAAGCAACAACAGTCGGAACTCGTACCGCATACCAAGGGAGCGAACGTGTTCGCAAGGCAAGAAAGCATAGCGCCCGCAACCTCCACGACATCCTGTCGCATTCAGTGCTCAGCGCTCAGCACTTGAGTAGTCGAGGTACCAAAGACAGGGAGATAGTGTGAGTGTCAAAAGAATGGAGAAGACTATCGCGAAGCAAGATAATGATACGAAATCACAAAATAAAAAGAGATCGGTTGGATCCAAGGTCGTAAGGTAGTCGTTAGATGTCATTGGGTAGTGGCATGATGGTTAGTGTCGAGATACTTTTTTTGCATACGATGCCTCGAGCGTCCATTAAATGTTACCGGTATTTAACCACGGTACGAATCACGGGGCGAACGAGGGCCAAACAAGCCAGGGCTTCCGCGGTCGGGAACAAGCAGTGTGGGTTCAACGGACGGCGGGGTAGGGACTAGCCCAGGATTAGCTGCAAGATGAAGATATCAGGACCAACTCAGAATATGAATCCCGAACACGGCTAAACTCACGCTGCCACGTAGCCCACGATTGTTGTCTAGGTACTGGGGCTGGCTCCACATGAGGCGGCGCGTTCTGCCTTTTCCGAATGCGACCACCCCGTTGTGAAATGGTGCGCCAGGCTGGGCGAGCCGGTTGAATATCCTCAGGCGGAGGTGGGATATCAGGAGGTGGTGGGGGGGGAGGGGGAGGACCCGGCATCATTGGTGGTTTCCTATAGCGTTTGTGAGCCACAACTAAGGGAAACGAGAACGGAGAAACAAACCAGTCAGGATCAAATTCTCCACCCGGACCGTACTTCGACTTCATCATCATGAGATATCCAAGCTCACTGCAAGGAGGGTGAGTATCAAAGTTTAGATGTTGCTAGATGGTTACACACTGTTGAATGTTGCGACGTTCTTCACGCAGCTTACCGACTTCGCCCAAGAGCATACGAACCTCCGTGGCAAGCGCTTTGCTGAATTCATCTAGGTACTATAGAGGGTGAAGGGGGGCGGGTTTGGCATCAAAAGGGTCGAGCAGAATGAGGCGTACGTACACCTTGGACGTTGTAAGGGACCTGTTCGTTTGCGGTGGCGCGGACAGCATTGATTGTTTCCTCGTGCTGTCTATTGCTGTCTGCTCTCCAAGCTAGAAAATCCTCCAGTGAGGTCGAAATTCATGGAAAGCCCGAACCACTCACTTTCTGAAAGAGTATCAAGAAGCCCTCTTAGCTCAACGTTCTGTTGCTGCAGCCCTTCCATGACTTGCTCGATATCTGTCCGCCAACTTGAGCCCAGTATCGGTCGAAAGTGACCGCTCAACTCACCAGGTTTACCTTCGTTCGCTTGTCTTTGTTCCTCCTCGCGCTGTCTAGATGCTGCTTGCTCATCCACAAGTTGCGAAACCATATGCATCAGTCCTTGCATCTGTCCATCGCGCTCCTCCTTCCAACGTTGCTTCTCCGCCCAGTGCTCATCCATAAGCATCCTCTTCTCTTCACAGAGAGCCTGGTTTTGTTGAACCATAGTAGTGAGATCGGCTAATTGGTTGCGCAGTGCATCGTCCCGCTCTGCAGCCGCCATTCGTGATTCGTCGCCTTCTGTTATGCGCGACTGCCGCTCGTTATCAAGCTCAGCACGGGTGTGAGCCAGTTCGTCCTCGAGAGCAGCAATTTTGGCTTCCCGTTCTTCGTCAAGGAGTCGGCGTTCCTCGTCGAGATGAGCGCGTTCGCGTTCGCGTTCCGCGGCCAATGACTCTCGCTCACGTGCCATTTCTTCTCTTTCCATGCGCACGGTATCCAGAATGTCAGATGCATGCCGGGAGGCTGCCTCCTGCGTGATTGTATGAACCGACTCAAGAATTGAAGCGTGATCTGGTTCCGGTTCACGAGGTGGGACGGGAGTCGGCAAAATTGGCGGAACATCCGCGATTCTTTCTTCCAGTTCATGAAACAGGGTATCGGCTCGCTGTCTCGTTTCCGCGTCTCTACGCTCCTCATTTCCAAGAAAGATGTGCTCTCTGGCGTCTTCGTTATTACGGAACTCATCTTCACGTCTACCCTCGGCATCCTGCGCGTCATGTACGATGTGGGTTAGTTGACGTTCTGCCTCGTCCAGTCGTTCCTCGCGTGCACGCAAGGCATTCTCAAAGTCCGGGTCGCCTGGCCCGAAATATGGCTGGGGGCCTGGCGCTGGGACATGGTGAACCATTTCACTTGGCGGTCGTCCGTGGTCCTCTTCCGTAATCATTGAAGGTGTGGCACCACGCGAGGGCGTGCGCTGAGGAGTGCGTCGGTCACCTCCCGCCGCAGATGCAGATGAGGGATGGCGGCGGGGCGGTTCCGGTGCGTCTTCTATTGAAGCAGAGCGCTGGCGATCACGTCCCCCACGTTCAGAGGGCATAGTAGGGTAATAGGGCTCGCCCGGTGGTACATGCGCCAATTCGCGTGCTAAGGGTGATAAGGGGCGATCTGTGGAACCAACTCAATACGAAAGCATCGTAGGAAATTTCAGAGACCTACGTGTAGGGGGTTCTCCGGGACCGCCTATTCGGATAATGGTAGGAGGTGCAGGAGGAGGTGGTGGTAGTTCGGCTGTGTCTCCCGGTCCTCGGGTGGACCTGGTTCCGGATGGAGCGCGTGGTCGATCGCCCGGACTACGTTCCTCGGTGTCTGGATGGGGGTCAGAACGACCACTGGGACGGCGCTGAGGAGAGCGTCGGCCGGGATCTTCTGGGGAGTGCTCTCTCTCCTCTCCACGACGCCCAGGGCGTTCCTGGTCACGACGCCCGCCAGGCGGCCTATGCTCTGGATCATCGTCGTAACTACCATATCCTCTGCGCCTCCTGCGGTCCGGTGAGTAGTAGTCATCGTCGTCGTAACCATATCTTCGGCGCCTCCTACGGTCCGGTGAGTAGTCATCGTCACGGTATCTACGGTATCCACGATCACCAGGGGAGTACGGGCGACGGTATCGGTCATCGTACTCAGGGGAATGATATCGATATCGCCTACGGTAGCCTCCATCATCCGGTGAGTAGGACCGAGAACGTCGATCATCGTCAGGGTGCCTGCGTCGGAGTCGGCGAGGAGAACGCGAAACTTCGCGAGGAGGAGAACGCGAGACTTCATGACGCGGACGACGACTTTCCGGACTATACGGACGTGATCCGCCAGTCGAGAGAGGAGGGAATGGTTGTATGGTAGGGGATATGTGAACATGGTCATCGGGTGGTAGCCCAATTATAGTTGCAGGTACTGCAATTGGAGAACGATCCTGGCTACTTTGAACGACCACGACAGGCGGCCTTGTGCTTGTTCTAGAACTTGCTCGAGATGGCGCATACATCGATCCCTGTACTGGTAAAGGCGGGCGGATGATAATGGGTGGCTGCATAGACACGGGGGGTGGCCCAACACCTATGCTCGGGGACACAGGGATCCCAGGTCGCGTTGGCATATCCTGTAGTCCTGGATGAACAAACAGGGGCTCCGAACCTACGCTCGGCTGGACTATGTGTCCTGGAGGGGCGGCCTGCGGGATATTGATGATCGTTTGTTGAGGCGGGATTACATCGCCGAGTGGGATAGGTAGAGCTCCGGGACTGGGAGGTGGTTGGTACGTCTGCTGGCTGGGTGTCGAGCTTCCTGAATCGTGTCCACTATACGACGGTGGAATGACTATTGTACCCTGAGCGGGCACCGGAAGAGGTGAACCCGAGTCGGTCGGCGGTGTGGACGGTATCACTAGTTCTTCAAGTTCAGGTTCGCCGTGATATACCGGTGGACCCGACGGGCGATATTCCTCGTACGGCGCTCCTGCGGGGCGAACAGGACCCATGGGACCCACATATTGCTCAGGTTCTGGCATTCCCATTCGCCATCCAAGGGGAGGTTCAGGAATGACGGGGGAGTGGACACTCGGCGACCGGTCGAACCCAGGCATGACCGGAGCTTGGACATCAGCATGTGGAACGAACCCAGCAGGATACGGGCCAAGGGGAACTACTGGTGGTATAGGACCTCCAGGACCGGGAGGGAGTGGTGGAACGATGAAACCACCAGCACCCTGACCTAAGTTCACGGGTTCAGGTGGAGGCCCCGCCTGAGGCTGCTGAGGCTGAGGCATAGGTATACCTGCGCAGGGTCAAGTATCAATATTAAAATCAGGTCGAACTCGAGGTATTGGCGCCAACCTGGTCCTACGCCAACACCCAATCGGCTCAAATCGGCCCTCAGCTGATCAACACGAGCAGTGACAGCCCGCAACTCGGCTTGCCGATCTTGCACATCTCTTGCGAGCCAGTCATTGAGACCACTCATGTATCTCATCAATTCACGCTGCTGATCCACTGTGGCGAGTTGTGCGAGCCGGTGTTCCTACCGTCAACATTATCATTACTGCCCAAGAATATTTGTGAGGGATGCTCACTCGCAGGATTGCCATCAACGTGTCAAATAAGGGTAGTTGAACGACGGTCTGAAAATTTGTCAATCAGATACCGCGTGAGACATCTGGCATTACTCACTGGACCTGGTGGCATTGGGACATAAGCTGGACCTTGAGCCTGATCACCCAGTCGTCGGGGTCGGTCATCTATCACAGGAGGCGGTGGCACGACACCCCCCTGAAGAGCATAAAAGACCTTAGCCCCACTCGGTTGCAACTAACAGCACAGCGTACCTCACGTCGGGGTTGGTACCAACTGTAGGATCCGGCAGCGGGGTCTTCTCCTAAACCTGGCGGGGCGGTACCAGGGCGATCATCGTACAAGTGAGACTAAGGTCATCGTCAGACCAACAAGTTGCAAGAAACGGGTAAGGAAGCATACCAGGTCAGGCCCAGCTGGAGGGCGTACCACTGGCCGCCGTTCTGGGGGCGGTTCTGATTGCGACGGAGTGATATCATGACTGGTGTGTTCCGCTCTAAGTGGACGAGGCAGTCTATCATGATGGGGTGGTTCCCTAGCCCTTGGCTGGCTTGCAGAAGGCTGTAAGGGGGCTCTAACTCGAGGAGGGCGTCGGAGCGGCAAAGGATGCAACCCTTCTGGGGACCAGATTGTTTGCTGCGGGAACGGAGGTGCCGTGTCTGGCCTTAGTACCGGACTCGTGCTCCTCGACCGAGACGGCCTCGGAGCAGGTTGGTAGACAAATGGAATCAGTTGGGGTGGTGCTTGAATATCCGAAGGAACAGGTGCAGGTGGTATATTCAGTAACTCCATCAGTTGCTCATCCAGTGAAGGACCAGCTTGGCGCGGGGCAGGCATGTGAATGGGAATGCGGCCCCGTTCCTGTACTCGCATCATCTCTCTCCAACGAGAAAGCAAGCTATCTGCATCAGCTCGGGAATCCTCCGACTCTGTGACAGAACCGTCTTCCCTGCGTCTGCTTAGTCTTTCCACCGTGTCAGAGATTCGGACGGTCTCCGTTTCCTCAACGGCGGTCGCTCGCGGTTGTCGCTGAGTTGCGGCCTGCCGGGCGTCGGTTAACATCTGAATGAGAGTTTCGATATGGCGTAACCGTTCAAATATTTCCGTATTGTCCTGCGGTGCAGGTCTAGCCTGTCGAAGCTCATCCAACATTTCGTTGGTTGAGGTCTGTCCTTCCCAGAGCGCCGTCGTCTGTTCTCGTAGTTGGGTCAGCATATCGCGGATAGTGGTCATTGTAATCCCTTCCACTGGTCGGGCTGTATCACCAGAGTCCGTGGATTGTGTAGAGGGCGTCGGGGACGAAGGGGGAGGAGTGGGGGAAGATGACAATGAGGTAAGAGAGAGCGTTGGCCCGGGCGATGACTCAGAAGATGAGATGATCGAAGGGGTAAGATCAGACGAAGGTGACGACAGTTCCGATGGCCAGGCAGGGGAAGGTGGATGCATCACCACTTCCTCTCCATCCAAAAGGCTAAAGTCGTCCGAATGATGGGAAGACAGGAAGGACATCGAAGATCTCGTTGAGCTGAGTGAAGGAGACCTGACAGGAGGTGGTGTGAGCGTGATTGGGATCAAACCTGGCCGCGATCGAGGTCCAGCTGGCGCAGGTCTGGACTCCGAGATGACACTCATGGCGCCTACGCCCTGGTCCCTACGGTCGGAGATGACACTAACGGCACCAACAGACTGGTCCCTACGGGGAACAGCAGGAGGCTCTGGCCGTTCTGCGACGACGACCCCCTCAGTTGCAACCAAGTGGGTGCGTACATATTCCGATAGATCGTATAGTTCATCTCGAATTGTTTGTACGTTTTCGGAGATTTCGTGAGTCTCCTGACCCCTAAAACGATCCAATTCGTGGATATGGTGAAGTAGACGGTCAATTTCTTGTGTTATGACTTCAGTGCGCTCCGTTTGTGTGTGCGTTGGTTCCGTCTCCAGTTCGGAATGAATGGAGGGCATATTAGTTTGTGGGGTGCTAAGACTGAGGCTGGGGGAAGGCGCAGGAGAATGGACAGGAGAATAAACAGGAGCAGGGGATTCAGGAAGCGGCACCATCGTTGGATGAGGGTACTACGCGTGATGAGAACATGGAACATACGGACTGCATGAGGTACTCACATAATGTACTGAGCTTATGCTTGAGCTACGAAGACTTGACAAGAGGGAAGGTTCCGTTGATACCTCAGAAGGGGCCGGAGCATCAGCCAGTGACACAACATCGTCCTCCGCCAGACTAATTGTAGTCGAAAGACTAGAAACACTGGATACCGTGGATGGAGTGCGAGACAAAGACGAAGATGCCGTAGACGTGATCGAGAGAGGGGTCGGACCGCTAGAGGGTGAGGAGACGGTGTGGGTAACCGGAGCGGGCGGCGGCGGCGGCGGCAGTGGTGGTGGTGGTGGTGGAAGACGTGTTGATACTACTGAAGTGGTGATCGTTTCTGTCATGGCCGTCAAGCTTCCGAAACTGGTTAATGGAGAAACACTAGGACGCATAAATGATGTTTCGAAGGAGGCATCACGCCCATCCTGAAATTGAATCGACTGCGTGAGAGGCGTCGGCTGAAGCTGCGACGATTCGTACGAAATGTCAGTTTCTGAAGCCCACTGGGACGGATGGATGGACGGGGAGGACTCCGTAGTCGCCAATGGGGCCGGGGATGGAAGGCCCTCTTCGCTCACGGGGAGATCACTCATAACGAACTCGGAAGACTCGGTACTGGATACAGTTCGCATCCGAGATGACTCGTCTTCGGAGCTCGACTCAGCGGTCGAAGGTAGGGAGATCGAGAGCTCATCGGAGCTCACTATCGACGACGGGGGGACAACCGTTACCTCGAGATGCTCCGACTCGAGATCTCGACTAGCGCTCGACATAGTTGGACTGAACTCCGAAGGAGGAAGCGGTACGGACTCGGGGGTGATGTCTGGAAGGATATCCGACTCCGAGGATTGTAGCGAAGGAACCTCCGTAGGTGTTTTCGGAGGAGGTGTTGGTGACCTCTCGACAGGGAGATCGACGGCTAACGAACGAGGGGTGCTCGCCTCGGAAGGGATCGTCCTGCATACAGACGCGGTCTCGTAATGAGTTTCTGACGGCTCCGTACGCTCGCACTCGCAGACCGCCGCCGTGACAAACTCTGTTTCCGTCTCCGTCTTGCACTTCTCCACAGTCACATATTCGGATGAGACATCCGAAGGGCAGCGGTCCACCGTGTGGAACTCGGTGGAGGCCTCGGTTTTGCACTGTTCGACGGTTGCATAGTCGGTCTCGGAAGGAATTGAAGGCAATGACTTGAAGGATGCAGTCGATGGGGAACTGGCAGTTTCATATCCTTCACTACCCGAGCTGTCCGGGATCTCGAGAGCAGACAGGGCTGTGGTAGAAGGATCGGGAGTCGGAGTAGTGGAGCGGCTTCTTGTCCAGGTACTTAACGTGGAGCGACTCTGTGAGGCTGTGTAGCCCGAAGCCACGTTCTCCTTGTCGGGAAAGTAGTTCCTGCTATAGCGCCTCCTCCGAATTCCCGGGCTCCTGGACAAGGAGGATGGGGAAGTTGACGTGTAATTGCTGTAAGTGTATGATCCATCATGTGAGTCACCTAAATAGGAATTTGACTCGGTACGCCTGTAGGAAAGCGTGGAAGGAACAATTTGTGTATTGGAGCCACCGGACGTGAACTCAAACGCCGTCTCGTCAGTTACAATACCAGTCGTGGTCCGCCGCGCGCTGGATGACGAAGTGGAGGAATCTGACATAGAATGGAATGAGTTTGTGGTTGTGCGAGGCTCGCTCGACGACGTCCTCGAACCAGCAGAGAAGAAATTATCGTCTGAGATATCAGACAGGGGACGCGTCTTGGTTTTACCACTGGGGGGAGGGGTGACGCGCACTTCACCACCAAGCCTAGGGCCGCTGGATACAGTCACCGGCGACCCATCACCCAGAATGACACCACTGACAAGACTTAAACCGAACCCGAGGCCAGGCTTCGCACCCCTCGCTCGACTGACTGCGGAGGCGAACTCCTCGTCAAGATCGGTAAGCGAGCTTGTGCGACGAAGGGAACTGCTTCGACTGGGAGCAATAACACGTGAATTGCCGGGATAGAGGTACGACTGATTAGACACGGCCGCATCGTCCGTGGTACGCGTGTGGCGCGGAGGGAACGACGGAACACGCGATGGCGATCCAGTGCTCGAAGAGTCCGAGAGCGTGTGCAGATCTGACAGACTGGGAATTGTGTGCAGAGGCGGGACAAATACAGTTGACGCTGAACCGGAGCCAGCGCCAGAAGCGCTGGTGGTACTCGTCATGGAGCGGATTGTTCTGATCGAGCCCGTAGGAGAACCAGGCTCTGAACGGCTTGGCAACGTAACAGAGCGATCCAACGCTTCCCTGCGAGATCATCAACGAAACGAAACTTGCAGAAGTAAAAACATGACACACCAGATGGCACTAACCCAACGGACTCTCTGCCTTGCACTTTCTGCAGCCAGCCGTTCGACGCCGTCACTGTACAGAAGCTGGAAAGGACATAATAACTCCATCAAAGGAGGGCAGTCACCCTCAGCGATTTGAGCCCGAGCGGCGATCGTCCCGACATCTTCTTTCGCGCTGGGGTGGCTGGGGGAGGGCACAGAGCGCACCTCGGTGCAATTGAGCAAATCCAATGTTACAACGCCTCTGCCCCCGCCGCGAGCAATCCATGATAGCAACAACATATGTGGGTACAGCAACGCTTCGCAAGATTGCCAACGATACGGAGGTCCGGAATGCACGTTGAGGTACCACAAATCACCGATGCGGAGCGGCTGAAAGTTGTGTTTAGCGCTAACGAAATCAAGAACACGGTGCGCAAACCTCCCGACTGTCCCGTGCGTAAGCACCCAACTCGGTCATATCAAAGGGTGGAGGGATAATGCTGCTGTTGGCGCTATTCGGGGTCGTCGGTGGATTCTGACCGTTACCTGTATTCTCCGAAGTGGGTTGCTGGCCCCTCTCGGCCCGTGAGGCACGTCTACGGAGGCTAAAGAGACCTTCAGACTTTACTACCGGCGAAACGGATGACTCAGTAGACGACTGTGCAGTTTGTCCCAAAGCTGGTGTGCGCTCTTTCCACGCTGCGACGAGGTTGCGGACCGACGTGAGAGGAGAACGCGGAGATGTCTGAGGTCGGCGTAAGGGCGAAACTGTCGGCGAAATGGCAGACGAGACCGTCGCACTCCTTGCTTCCGCGAAAGTGGTGGAAAACGTGCTTGCGAAATCACTCGGGCTTAGCTGCGTGCCACTCCTGCTAATCGTCGCCGTCGGCCCCCTAGTGGGCGGCGCCAAAAGAGACGAAGACGACAAGGCATCTGAGACGGAAGACGTAGAGGAAATGGTCGAGCCAGCCTTGCTTTTCGCCGGGGACGAGGGGCGGGAACCATAGCCGGTTGTCGTATACCCGTAACCAGTCGTGCTGCTCACGTACGGGGTAGACTGGCTGTGCGGGAAGAATGGACTGTGGGCGCGATTGCCCGGCATTGACGACGTACGAGAGTGACTGAATGAAGTATCGGAAGGTGTCGCTCGATCTTCGAAAAAAGCGATAAGGTCCCCAGTTCTTCTTCCGACTGGCCGGTCGGAGGTCAAATCTGTCATAGATCGACTGTGAAGATGACCAGGGGAAGCGGTACTGGCACGATGGACCGAAAGGCGGAGTCCTTCGGGGGTCGGGTTCGCGGGTCGAGCACCATCTCGCAGGTAGGAGATAGGACGTGAGGGAACGTTCTCTGTACGTTCTGATATCGTGCTCAGGCGGTTGCCTTCGCGGTTATAGATGGAATATGTATCAAGACTGGATGGATACGACGGGGTTGTCCCTGTGTAGGACGACGGTCCGGAGCCACGCGACCACTCAGTGAGCATGTCCTCGGTACTGTCGAGTTCGTTGTCAAGGTCATTCAAAGCTGCCTCTACCTCGGCCGTTTCTTCCACGGAGTTTTCTTCGGTGTACGAATCGTACGAAACACCAGACCTGGTTGGAGAGACATTGACACGCCGCATGCGCCGCTCCGATGTGGCCTCCTCGCTGTCTGAGGAGGCGAGGGGTGTGTCTGGAGTGGCTCATCGGATCGAATGAGTGCAGCACAACAAAGACACGCACCAGAGCTCGCGTAGGAGTATCTTGATGGAGAGAAGACGGATTGTGAGTGAGTAAAGGAGGAAAACGTTGCGGTCCCAAAGGGGGGGGACCTGGGGTCAGCACTGGAACTGTAACCAGACATGGTCAGTACATTGGCAAAGGGTATACAAATGGCAGATCGCTCGGGCTTGCTTGTCGAGGTCACGAAGGAAAGTCAACAAACATCAGTTTAGGGTAGACTCGCTCGCGCGCGCGTCGAGTCACGTGATCGTGCCTTACCGCTTAGGTAACCTATTCCCATCCCTCGTCGAGCGACACAGCAACGAAGTCCACACCATCATGGCCGACGATATGGACGTTGACCCGCCCGCAGCGACATCGGGAAAGAATGCAAAGGACGACGGAAAGGACAAGAAGAGATTCGAGGTCAAAAAGGTACTCTTACCGTCGCTCCTTATCATCTCGTCCTTAGATCCCGGTCTAGTGGAATGCTGTAGCGCTATGGGCTTGGGGTGCGCATGTTCACCCCCGTCCCGCTGGACAAGCCTCACACAGATACAGACATCGTGGTCGACAATTGTGCCATCTGCCGCAACCATATCATGGACCTTTGTGCGTGCTTTCTCGCCGCACTCTCGATCTAACCTTCTGTCCCCCGTTAGGCATTGATTGCCAGGCAAACCAAGTATCCGCATCAACAGACGAGTGCAACGCAGCTTGGGGCATCTGTAACGTGCGCACTTTCCTCCCACCACCTTCTCTGGGAGCTGACCCAGCCCCAGCACGCCTTCCACTTCCACTGTATCTCGCGGTGGCTTAAGACAAGGAACGTCTGCCCATTGGATAACCGCGAATGGGAGCTACAGAAGTGGGTCTTATTCCTACAATATCCGCTCTCACCATCTAACCTCGTATGATGCCTGTTTCGCAGATATGGTCGTTGATTCGTTTTCACCGTGTTTTGCCGGAAACTGTACCATAGAAGTCTGCTATCCTTTCAAGTGTACCAACTTCTTCACGCAGTGTCGTTATATCTGATGAGTTACTTCGTCGAGTTCTCATCAACTGTGAGCCCGAAATTGGTCCATAATCTTCCGCTGGGGCGGAACCAGACGGACATCGGATGCAGCCATCGGTTATACCGCACAACCTACATGCGAATAATTGTTACGAATGATCCGAGAGCTTCTTCGTGTGCATGTCCCGCAAGTCAGCGACAAGAGGGAGAAGATGCGGCACACGACAACAAAAATGCACTTATATTTGCAAAGCATTCTTCAACGGACGGGAGCGTGCCGACAATATCCGTTCGAGCTCTTCTCGTAGTACCTGATCTTGGAGAGGAAAGACAGGCCATGACTTTTCCCAGCTCTCCCCGAGTAACAAGCTCCAATTTGGCGATGGCGTCGGTAAAATATGAGAGAAGTCTTTCACATCAAAACGCTTGCTATTCTATGATTACGAACTCAAATTAAGGCCACTTGATCCCTAATTAGAAGATGGAAAACGGACGACTGACCTGGAGGGACACCTCACGCACAAGGTTGCTTGGATAGGTTGCAAAACGAATGTCCGAGCAGTGTTCAATGACCGGGTCTGATCCACTTTCAAGATACACGTCAACTGCCGTCGAGTCGTGCATGCGGAACTAGGAGCAACAGTTCATCGGGAGTAATGAGAAACGAGAAATATCGTTTATTTTACCTGATGACAACCAACCACGATCACACATTCCGACAAATCGTGAAGAATGATACTGCCGACAATCTGTGGCAACAAAATGACGGATCTAGAGACCCGCCGTAGATGGAGCGCTGTGATATCTGTGTGATCTCCGTCGCTGGGGAGCAAATTCGCAATACAGTTGTCAAGATCAGATATCGAAACCTCCGCCGAGGAGCCAGGAGAGCGAACATCGAGGATGGTCAAGTAGCGATGAGAGAACACGGCCAAGGTCTTCGCAGACTCGATCAAGGTTGACTGTGTTTTTGTGGGAGCCCCGGCGACTGATCCATATTCCATTGACGGCTTCGTTCTCGTGGCCTTGCGCTTGAATGAAAACTTGGGCGCACTAGCTGAAGCCCCGCGAAGCTCTTCGATACTTTTCTCCAGTGTCTTGAGTCGCTGTCTGATGGGATGACTGGACGCCCTGTCGGGATAGCGCATGACTTACGAGTTCACACTGCCTCTGATCATAACTCGGCAGGCTCCCAGTAGCATCACTGAGGCTTTTGGTCAAACGCGAGAGATCCGATGTCACAGTCTCCATCGTGGCTGGAGGAACATCGAGGCCGCTCTTCAGTGCATCCAGCCGGGATGCCAGCTCTGCGGACTCCTGCGTTAGATCGCAAGGGTAGGATGTAGTTTGGGGCAGAGCAGACCAGAGGCGGTCACGTTGAAATCCACGTAGAATTTCTGTGCGAAGGTCCACTTGGGTTCAGAGCCAGACATTGCTACCAAGAGCAATGATCGCTACTAGTATAGTAGTGCAAGGCGTGGGTGAACGTCTTGGAATGGCAGTAGCTTGCGTACTAGTACTAGCTAGGTGGGGCACTGCCTTGCGCCGATGGCTCATTTGATAAAAGAAGGCCACTACTAGCAGATTCCACGGTACTCGCCCGTTTCTAGCCCACTCATCATAATGGCCGAAGCCGACGCTAGTGTTGCTGGCTGCTGTGGTTGGTGACTGTCCATACATCTGGGCCCTCATCTACACACTGAAATTCGATTTTTGAGGCATCTGCGTCTACTCGGCTCTTGCAAGTTGGTGTATCCTTCGTGAGTTCGGACTTTCCACCTCCCATTGTCGCTGACACTGAGCGCAAATTGTGGCCTTCATGTAGATCCTTTCGGCGCTGATGTGCGCTGCTGCGGTGGCCCACGAGGGTGTTGTGGCAGTTGCTGCGACGCTCCATTCAACGAAGATGACTTTGACGAACGGATGAAAAAGGAGCAAGCTAAGAATGGTGCCAATGCAGAACCTGTCGACTCTCAACCTGTACCGTCGCATGGCATGCCTCAAGTTACAGGCGATCCAAAATCGACCATTGTGGAGGCTGTCCAGCCTTCATATATGCAAAACAGCTGAAATGAATGCTTAGGTCGGGAGAGGTTTGGTGGCTTACGTGGAGATGGCAAAATCGCCACGGCATGACTTTCATTTGGTTGTAATATTTCTCTCATATCAGCGTCGCAAAGATAGTGCTGGTAGTAATCTTTATCATAACAAGCACTACAGACATTGCAGATCTAGTTTGCGAAACTACTGAATGAATGGTATCCGCAAAAGAGACTGTTGATACATCATGTCTTGCTGAATACCTCACCTATTTTCGTCAGGAGTGCCCGGGGTCCATCAACGTAAAAGTGAACTTTTTCCATAACAGGTTCCCTCATCATTTCTGAAGAACTTTGTACGCGGTAAGCATTTAATCGTAGCTATTTTAGCTGCTGCCTCCGACGGGAGGTCAACTGACTACCTTAGACCTCGCGCGCGCCACTCAACTAGTGTTATACCACCGTCACTAGTGGTATCGTGCATGAAATCCATAAACATAAAGTGTGACACCCATGTACCACTCGTTTGGTTAACAGCACACCACAACGCCCACGATGCCGTCTCGTCGGCCATACACATAATCTGTTAGCCATCTGGATGACAAGCTTCAGGTAAGGTCACGGAGGTAGAGTGGCGTGAGTTTGCGCAGGGCATCCGTCGGGGTGCATGGGCTTTAAATGCATAAGCATGTGGGGCCACCCATGTGGTTCATAAAAAAATCTCCCCAATGAGTCCCCGACTATTCGACTTACTTGCGAGCGTCTCTGGTTATGGTGTTGCTGCCGCCGCCCTTGTCGTCGTCCTAAAGTTGTTCCAACCCTCCAAGGTGAGTGTAGTTGTCGGAAACACTTGCTCTCCTCAATTCTGGCTGGTTTCCCCAGCTTGATGCCATACCCACAGTTGGGTCGAGTAGCTGGCTCGGCTCATGTTGGGCTGGTTTAAAGTATCTGACCAATGCAGTGGACGTGATACAAGAAGGGTATGAGAAGGCAAGCAGGTCTGGTACTTCGCACTTTTACGCACGCTCACTCGCAGTATTTCAGCACAACGCAGCGCCATTCAAGGTTGCAGCACTCCACCGTTGGATGGTTGTTCTCGGCAACCGCAAGCATGTGGAAGAGCTACGGAGAGCTCCCGATGAAACGCTCTCTTTCGATGAAGGCGTCAATGACGCGAGTGCCATTTTCTTGTAGTTAGATTAACCTGTACTAAATGTCACTGACAGGGACTTCAAATGGAGTACACAATGGGACCCGAAGTTCGCTATAACCCCTATCACGTACAGATTGTGCGGTCACAATTGACTCGGAATATTGAAGCTTTGTATCCAGAAATCAGGGATGAGATCGCTACGGCCTTTGATGAGGTGCTGGATCTCAGGGACAACGGTGAGCGTTTTGCTCTCATTCGCGTGCGGTATTCATGGATGTATGGGGCATCCAGAATGGAAGAGCGTGCCGGCGTTCAACAGCGTGGGTAAGGTAGTCTGCAGAACGAGCAACAGGGTGTTTGTCGGACTCCCATTGTGTGAGTCCATCATCTCCCTTTCCCTTTGTTCTTACTTCAATTTCTCTAGGCCGTGACCCTGACTGGATAGATCTCAACATTCAGTATACCATCGATGTCGTCAAAGGAGCTGCTATTATCGGGCTGTTCCCGGACCTGCTGAAACCGTAAGTCGCTTGCAGTCGCCTCTCCGAGCTCTAGCTTCTAACTTGATGACAGTGTAGCAGCCCGATGTTTTACGAACGTTTGTCAGAGCAGCCAGCATGGAAGGAAGCTTCTTGGTCCAATGATCGAGGAGCGACAAAAATACCTAGATGAGTACGGGAATGGGTGGGCCGACAAGCCTGTTGGTCAACATCGTTCGCAGACGAGATCGGCACTCACCACTGTCTTTTTTTATAGAATGACTTTCTATCATGGCTGATGGAAGAGGCAGAGGGTCCAGAGTTGACGGTAAAGTGCTTGACAACTCGTATATTGGCTGTCAATGTTGCGGCTATCCACGTAGGTCCCGATATTGTCACCTTGCATACTTATGATGCTCAGAACATTCGATTCTGCGGTTAGACAGCTTCCCACGTACGCTTCGAATCTTATGCTGCAGCCCGAACCCGCTTGATTAACGTCACATGACAGAGTTTTACTCATGTGCTTTTCTACCTCGCAGAGAATCCCCAATATATCAAGCCTCTTCGGGAGGAGGTTGAAGCGATCGTTGAGAAGGAGGGATGGTCAAAGGCTGCACTGGGAAAGATGCGAAAAGTAGACAGTTTCATCAAGGAGTGCCAACGTCTCGAAGGCACGGGCAGTGGTAGGTATCTCCCCATGCATTCGCTGCGTCAGCCGGCTCTGATTATTCAACTAATTAGTGGGTCTGACGCGCAAGGCGTTGAAAGACTTTACGTTCTCGGACGGGACGGTTGTACCAAATGGCACCATGATCGCCATAGCCATTCGATCTATACACCATGATGAAGCGTTGTACGAAAACGCTCACGCATTCGAGCCCTTTCGATTCGCAAACTTGCCTGAAGAGGACGGGGAAGGTGTCAGGTATCAATATGTCTCGACAGGGACCGAGTATCTGCCCTTTGGGCATGGTCGACACGCGTGGTACGCTCTTTCTTTGCCGCAGTTTCCACCGACCATGAAAAACCATTGATTGTGTTAGCCCGGGACGTTTCTTCGCTGCAAACGAGCTGAAATCGATGTTGGCCCATGTCGTGGTGACCTATGATGTCAAGTTGGCGGACAACGCGACGCGTCCGCCAGCGCTGCATTTTGCGGCGGCGATGATGGCTGATCCGAGCGCAAAGGTCATGTTCAGAAGGAGGGTTGACTGAACGATTCCCTGTCTTACGTGTTATGTGCATGTCCAAATTCTTGCATTGTATGTTTTTTACGAGAAGGATCCTCCACGAATTCAAGTATATAGTCCACTACACAAGCCTCAGGGAAACGTTTGTCAAGGAGTGTGGATGGACCACTGGCAGCGGCCGTGGAGCATTCAATCCGGAAGCCCATGCGGGAAGAAACGCCACTGCATGACACAAAGTCACTGTGGATAGTAGAACCGCTTATTTTCAACGGACCACTCAATGAATCACTAGATTCAGTGACTTTTTCCACTGAAAATGCAGCCCGTTATTTTCAGTGATCCACTGAATGCATAATTTACACAGATTCAGTGGAAAAAGTCAATGAAAAATTTAATGTCCTGTCTGCTTTCCACACTAATCTAGTCACCTCTTTCGCCATGTTAGGATGAGTATCGAGTGAATTTGGATCATTGAACTGAGTCTTAGCGGTAATCACTGTGAGTGACATTCAGCTCTATATACACTGAATATTAGTTACCAACCCCATGAAATCAACAGGGTATTAAACTCAAAACAGTGTTTAGGGAATGGCACAGGTGACACGCCACTCCACCCCGAGGCC
>JBBPNY010000310.1:0-23232 GCA_038091165.1 Rubroboletus pulcherrimus
GTGCGCGAGAAGGCAATGCTGGCGCCGCTCTGGCTGGTGGTGCAGGTGCAGGGGGTGGGGGTGGGGCCGGTGTCGATGGCTTCGTAAAGGTCGCCCTAGAGGGAAAGGGCGGCGCACTTGGAGCAGGTGAAGGGGCAGCGCGGCCTCGCACCGCTGGTGGCCTACCGAGTGTCGGGGGCTTCGCTGGGGATTCCGTGAGACGAGATGGGACGACTGGTGATAACGGCAGATCAAACCTAGATTACCCTGTCCTGCAGGCTTCAACTTGGGCACTCCGCCTGCGAACAGACCTCCCAACTGCGGAGGGCCACCACCAGATGGAATAGCGGGTGCGGACGTCGGCACCCGTGGACCAGCACCAGCGCCGGATGGCTTGGACTCGACCACAGGCGCACTGCGATCATTTGTTTCTGACTTTTTCAACTTCTTTCCGGCCTGGATCTGTTTGAGGAGCTCGCTCGAGGCCATTTCGACAGAATGAGGGTGAAAGATTAGGACAGCTTGTTGGCAGTCGTTGCTGGTAAACAGCAATAAATATGCCAGTGACTCCAGTTGAATGATAGGATATGCACCACCACAAAGTCAACCGCAGAACGCCTCCAGGGCTCAGCTACAGTGAGAACCTTCTCTGAGAACTTGACGGAACCCCGGATTTTCGTTCCCATCACTTCCCATTTTCCAGGGCGGCGAAACGCCACATTGATTTGTGCATCCCAGACTCGAAAGAGCGTATTACCGCTGTTTGCTTCCTGATCATGCTCGTGTTTCCGGTCAGAAGATTGTCAACGGTGGCAGACCTACGGTCCTCGAAACTCATCCCCCCGCAAGCAGCAGCAGTGGGCTGAGGACTCGGACGAGCATGCTCCGTGTAGAGCTTGGCTGTCGCGTGACCTGCATAGATCACGTGAAATTCACGTGCATTTGAGCCAAGCATGGAGCCAAACAAGCCTTCGGGGTCAGCGCATGGATTGCCGAGCCCTTCTTGAAGTTACCCCCCACTTACACCATGGACAACATACCGCAGCTGGGTACAGCTGCGGACTTGGAGCTGCGTGCAGCTCGCATTGCGGATCCTGGTATAGGTGAATGCCTTCTTCCTATCTAAACCGCGTCTGTTCAGGACCATCCTTGATTAGACCTCAAGACGAAGCATACAGTGGCATGCGAGCTCAGGGAAATGATCGACACCGTAAGGGATTCAGATTCCGCACGCGTATTTCCCCAGATGATCCCCGTTCTCCTTGAAATCCTTCGCTCCGGCGAGGCTGCGTACCACAAGGACTCGCTCGAATATCAGTTTCGGCGTGTTCTTCTAGAGGTCCTCCATCGCATCCCATACAACGACTCAATTCGACCTCTTGCACTCCCTCTTCTTAGTGGCATGCTTCATACTCTCCGCAATGATAACGAAGAGAACGGTGTTACTTCTTGCAAGATCATCATCGACTTACTTCGCTCCTTCAGAGCTCTCACCGAGGACCTCGTCTCCGAATTTATGTCTGTTCTTCAGGATGTTTTTCGCAATATAAGCGGTCTGGTGCAGGAGACACTCACAGAGGACTCTGCTATTTTGGATGCCAACGTGGTCATGCCCAGCATTCGCAGCTTCAAGGTCTTGGCGGAGATGGGCATGGTTGTCGTCACATTTTCTCAAAGTCACCGATCGATGGTGGCCACCCTGATACAAACAACACTGGGTCTCAACTTTGAAGTTTTGGCTCTCGAATCGCCTGCTCAGTGCAAGGCACGTGAAGATCACGAAGCTATGGGCTCGTACTGGGCCGGTATGGCTCCGACCATTAAGAATCCACAAGCGTATGCCGACTTCATCACTGCACAAATCAAGGTCCGTACACACAGAATTGCTAAGCGCTCTTCTCAAGTTTACCTCAGATGGTCTCGTATGTGGCCTACATTATCCGCGGCTTTGCGGAACAATTCGATTCATTTGGCGAGCGCCTTATTCTTTCTGCCCTCCGACTCTTGCAAGACCTTCCCGCTAATGGTATCCAAGCCCGCAAGGTGCGCACCACTACTTTCAGCCAACACGAAACTCAAAACAACACCCTAGGACCTCATGGTCGTCTTGCGACATCTCATAGGCACTCCCCATCGCAAGGCTCTTCTGCCGCAGATCGACAAACTTTTTAACGAGAAGATTCTACTTGGCACCGGTGTTGGGAGCCAAGAGACCCTTCGGTAGGGCGTGGATTTCGGTAGTCGTGCATGCCCCTGACACACATCGTATAGTCCGTCAGCGTATGCTGCCATCGCTGATCTTGTTCATCATGTACGCACTGATCTTTCAGCTGATCAACTCGCGCGGGTCTCGAAACTTTATTCCACCCTCATCCATAATCCATATCTCGGAAATACCCTCCACACACTTTTCGCAAAGATGATGTTCGGTCTCATCGAGAACATCACGACCAAAGACACTCCTCAGGGTGCGGCCCGTATCCTTAGCGCCATGTTCGAGACTTGCGTGGACAGAGTAGATGCGATGACGAATGTACTCGATGATGCTTTGGAGCGCTTGGAGAGAGCCAAGGTTGGGGATGAGTTACCATCTCCAGCTCTGCAAATTGAGAGAGCACGTCCTGTGGCTGCTGCCGTTTACGCAGTGGAGAAGCCCGAGGAAGTGATACACGGTGGGTGACTATGTTCCTCAGACAAATTCAGCTTATCATACTCTAGAGTGCCGATTGCTATTCCGCACGCTTTTGCACGGTTTTCGAGTGTGCCTTGTTGGGTTGAAGAAAGGTGACGGGCCGATTCCTGATGGAACGGTTATCTTTCGTCTCTTCACCAGCTGCATCAAGTGTATGGCGTTGTTCGATGCGGAGCCCAGGGAAGCAACGGAAGTAATGGATTGGTTTAGCTCAGTGCTTCTTGAAGTGAATTTGCACGTCTTTCAAGAGGTATGGACGCACAAGGTCGAACTGTTCTTTCAAGCTGCACAAAAGCGGCCCTCTCTCCTCCACATCTGTCAATTACTGTTCAGTCGAGAGCCCGTCTCCCCGACGCTGGTTGCCATCGTGCTCCGGTTTCTGATTGACCGTCTACCACTGCTCGGCGAGTATGATGATCAGACGGCCGTAGTAACTATCCGACTTTTCAAAATGGCTTTCAGCGCCGTCACTGCATTTCCTACCCCCAACGAGCCGATACTGGCATCGCATCTTGCGAAGCTAATAATGGATTGTTTCCCTCTGGCTGCGAAAGCCACCAAGCCAACCAATTATTTCCACTTGCTCAGAGGCCTCTTTCGCGCTATGGGTGGTGGTGGTGGGCGATTTGAACTCTTGTATAAAGAGGTCCTACCCCTACTGCCTGAGATGCTGGAAAGCTTAAACCGCCAACTGCTTGCATCAGACGGTTACAGTAGGGATATGATAGTGGAGCTTTGCCTCACCGTTCCGCTACGTCTCACTCATCTCCTTCCACACCTTTCGTATCTTATGCATCCGCTCGCACTAGCTTTGCGCGGACCACCGGAGCTCGTGTCACAAGGCTTACGCACGCTCGAACTCTGCATTGACAATTTAACACCCGATTTCCTCGACCCTACGCTCAGCACAGTTCTGCGTGAACTGACAGAGGCACTTCATACCCATCTAAAGCCACTCCCAGCTAATCATCATCACGCTCATACGACAATACGTATCCTCGGAAAGCTGGGCGGGCGAAACCGGCGCTTGTTGAGCAAAGAACCATTGCTGGAGTTCCAGCCTTTTTCCGAACCTGCGAAGGTTGCGTTGTCTTTCGGTGGAACAAACGAGAGGGTGGAGTTGTACGCCATGTCGAGTCTCGCAGCCCGAACCATGACCAAAGCGGGATCTCCTCATCGGGCGTATGCATACACATTCCTCGAGGCATGCGTCACCTTCCTTGTGCATGAGGTTCGTCCTTATCTTTCCTGCTGTTCGCTTGTGAATTTATACCTCATACCTCTAACAGAATACTCACAACGAAAACCAATCCGCCGTCTTTGTTAAATGTCTCGAGGCCATTTTCGATGCTTTCTATACCCCTGAGCTAAAGGAAGATGCACAGAAGTTCATCCGGGAGCTCTCAAAGGCAGTCTTTGCAATGGAGATGCGCAAGAATGCCACCAAGGAAATCGGTCTCAAAAGGTATCCTAGCTCACTACTTGCATCTTATCTCGAGGCGCTGCCGCGGGTCCTGACACGCGAAAAGCAAGAAGAGGCCCGGCAGGGACAGGATTTGGTTGCCCTCATCATCAGCGATCTAGTCGTAATGGGCAGAGATCAAGCCGCTGCCCCTCTCGACATCGCTCCAATGCTCCATCAAATCGCGAGTCGTTTCAGTGCCATTTGTTTGGATGACTCGTGGGTGCGGAAAAGTGCAGGATGCAGTGGCATCCGAATTCTAACCTCCACTCCAGACTTTGGAGTGAGGTGGATCCAGGATCGCGAGGTAGACTTTGTTCGCACTCTTCTGCATATTTTAAAAGATCTCCCTTACGACCTTCCCCGCGACGTCGGTGATGTGGTTGATGTCCTGAAGAGGGTTCTGCGGGTAGGAAGTGCCGGGGTTGAAGCATCCGCCGATGGCCCTATCGCTTCCCGACCCAAGTTGGTCCATCTCATCGGGATTTTCTTCTCGGAGCTATCGAGCCCAAATCCCGTAGTTCGGCATGCAGTGCAAACATGCATTGAGTTACTCGTTGAGCTCACCGGAAAATCCGCCCACGATCTCCTTCTCCCCCACCGGGATCGCATGCTCACCGCGATATACACGAAACCACTGCGCGCGCTGTCGTTTCCCATCCAGATTGGCATGATCGATGCTGTGCGATTTTGCATCAACCTTGATCCACCACTTCCAGAGCTCAACGACGAGCTTCTCAGACTTTTACACGAGACCCTTGCGTTGGCTGATGCAGACGACCTGAATATTGGACGGGTTAACCTTCGCCAGGGCGGACTGGAAGTGATCAAGCTTCGGGTGGCTTGCATCAAGTTATTGACCGCATCCATGCCGATGACAGATTTCTTTGCCAAACAACATCAGACCCGGCAGAGGTAAGGATCAACTCTTTGCAGATTGGCTTGCTAATTGAGGTGTTCACTCTAGGGTGACGAGCGTATACTTCAAGTCGCTTTACTCGCCCTCGCAAGAAGTCAAGGAAGTAGCGCATGAGGGACTTCGGATGGTGCTCACTCATCAGAGTCGCCTTCCGAAAGAACTTTTGCAGACTGGCTTGCGGCCCATCTTGATGAATCTTGCCGATCCAAAGCGACTTTCTGTTTCGGGGCTGGAGGGTCTGGCTCGTCTTTTGGAGCTGCTCATCAACTACTTCAAGGTCGAGATTGGCCATAAACTTCTCGATCACTTTCGTATCGTCGCAGACCCTCAAATGCTCCAAGCTTCATCTCGTCTCCCGCTTCCCGAAAATGAAGGCATCACCAAGCTCGTCCGCTTGGCAAACATTTTCCACCTTCTCCCCTCTGCTGCGAACATTTTTTTGGAAAACCTCGTTAACGCCATTGTCCAGACGGAAACACAAATGCAGTTTTCCGGTAGGAGTCCTTTCTCTGAGCCTTTGGGAAAGTACCTCGATCGCTATCCCGGGGAGGCTCTTGACTTCTTCTTTCGCCATCTTCATCACCCGCGCCACCTCAGAACATTCCGAAGCGTTCTACTGGCCAAACTTGCTCCCAACGTGGAGAGAGAGATGGCGTCGAGGACGCAATCCCTGGTCTCCCATTGTTTCAAGAGCGGCGACCCAGCGTTGCTGTTGCCTGGTTTACACCTCCTGGACGACCTCGCGGAGCTACAGCCAAGTTGGATGTCCGAAAACAATTATGCGGTCGATGGTGTGATTGAGATCTGGAGATCGGAGCCGTTGCAGCCTGACGCGGATGCCATGGTCCCAGAAGCTATCCACAGACAATCTATTACGTTGTCGATTTTTCAAAAAGTGCTCGAGAAGATACCAAGGGTCGACCTATTGTTCGAGATCATTGCGGTCTACACTCGTAATCTTCCTATGGATCTCACGCGGCTCACGCAGTTCCTGTACCGTCACGTCGCTCTGAACGAGGATCTGTCGTATCGCCAGAACGTCCTAGCTCGGTTCCTCACGTGGTTCGAAGACCAGTCTGCATCCTGGGGAACGAAGACTTTCTTCTTGCGGTTCATTGTTACACCAACCATTCTTGTTCAGGCAGATAAGCCAAATAAAGATGGCCTGCTCGACACGGATTTCATAACTGCCGTTCATCGAACCATCTGGCAGCCTATGATCGATGATGCCATGTTTGTAGAGGCCGATGATATGTTCAAGATCGAGCTCTTGCATTTGACCACGGTCCTCGTACATCGTTTTCCCGAGCTGTTGGAGGACGTTAAGAAGGACATCATCCGTTGCGCTTGGCACTACATTACCTCCGACGATGCAGTCGTCAAACAAACCGCATACCTCTTGGCTGCTCGTTTCTTTGAAGCGTTCGATACACCGCAGAAGTTCATCCTCCGCGCTTGGACCGGCTTGCTTCGTCCCCCACACACCGAGGGCAAACTACTCATCAAACAGGCCCTGGATATACTGGCTCCTGTGCTTCCCAGGTCCGGAGCAGATGATATAGGCTACCCTCAATGGGCAAAGACGACTCGAAGACTTCTCGCGGAGGAGGGCAATGGTTTTCAGCAGATCATCATGATTTATCAGCTCCTAGTTCGGCAGCCACATCTCTTCTACTCGGTTCGGGCTCTGTTCATCCCTCACATGGTCAATTCCTTGAATAAGCTCGGCCTCTCCGGCACAGCGTCGGGAGAGTCTCGCATCTTGTCCATCGACATCTCACAGGTCATTTTCGACTGGGAACAAAATCCCCAGAGCACTGAAACACAGTCAGCTGTGGCCCCATGGGCTACGCCCTTGTTTTTCCGAGAAAGTATCGTGAGCTTTCTTGTTCGCTTAGCGACTGCTACGTTGGAGCCCCCGGTCAAGACTGTTCTTGTTCCTCGGGCGCTGACCTTGTTGCAACAAATGGTTGCATCATCTGGTTGGTCCGACGTGACAGTGAAATTGAACTATTTTACGAGGGCACTTGAACAGGTAGACCCTTCCCCATGACCTTATCACCCCCACTCTGACACCTCTTGGAAGATTGATCTAGATTCGGAGCCACAACTCAACCAGGCCCTGAGCGCGGCGAAAGTCTTACAGGTTGTCGCTGCCGACAAGGATGACGACTGGTATACCGCGAACGCCAGTATCCTACAATCCCTGATGCGCAAAGGCTTGGTAACAGATGAACCAGGACTTCATGATGCCCTACACCCTATTTTCGAGCGCTTGCTACGTCTCTTCCCTCTCCCAGACAAGGATGAAAAACCAGGCGAGATGTCCGAATTCCACAACTTTGTGTATTCGGCGATCGAAGACGGTCTAGCAAATACGAGCGCACTGCGCGGTACCCTCCTCATGCTGAAATCAGTCGTGCAAGTCTCCTCTGAGCGCGTACAACATTTCTCCGCATCCCTCTTACGACTCTTCACCAAGCTCGCCAAGGACCACGTTAACTCGGCACCAAACACGAGTGGGTTTGAGAACGGAGTTCGACTTATCACGTCGATCATCGAAATATGCAAAGCTACCATACAGTATCTTGGTGACCAGCGCAAGGCCTTCTTGGGTGCATTCACGGCGCTTGCAGAGAAGTCGAAAAGTCTATCGCTCTGTCGGTACATGCTCGACGTTATGCGGGAGTGCGCATTGGCCAAAAATGAAGCCTATCCTACGATGAAAGACAAGTTGAACGTCTTGCAAAAAATGGCAGGCTTTGAGTCGCGTGGGGAGTCACTCTTTCACGACTATTTGGAGCTGATCTATGAGATCTATACTGAACCATCCTTGCGGAGAAGTGACCTGACATCCCGACTAGAGCAATGCTTCTTGCTTGGGAGTCATGCACGAGACGTCAACCTTAGGGAACGGTTCATGGATCTGCTGGATGCTAGTATTCCCTCCTCACCTTCGAGTCGTCTCGCCTACATCCTTGCAGTCCAGAGCTGGGAGCCTCTCGCGGATCATAACTGGATCGCTGTCGCTCTGCACCTTCTTCTCGGCTCTGTAGATGCAGAAATACCCCTCATTCCAGAGAGAAAGTTCACCCTCGAGCCCGGTGTGGGATATCTCACCACTCGCCCCAAGGCTGGATCAATTGTGCGCTCAACACAGCGTCTCATGTTTCTCGATCCACTTGCTGCCCACGACATGTGGATTTCCACGTTCTCGGCCGCCTGGAGGTGTCTTTCCAGGAGGGAGCAGGCTGATATGACTCTTCACATGATCAACCTCTTGAGCAAGGACTATCACATCAAACAGGCCGAGATGCGTCCAAATGTAATCCAAACTCTGCTCAGTGGCGTCCTTGCTTGCAATCCCCCTATGATTTTACCTCCTCACCTCGTCAAGTTCCTGTGCAAAACGTATGGTGCATGGCATGTTGGCCTTGAAATCCTCGAACACTCCCTTGATCACGTACGGGACGACGACGCCAGTCTACGCGACACCGTCTTTGATTCCTTGGCCGACCTCTACGCTGAGTTGGCAGAGGAAGATATGTTCTACGGTTTATGGCGTCGTCGTTGCCTCCACCTCGAAACAAACATTAGTCTTGCGTATGAACAGCACGGGATGTGGGATCAGGCAGAAAGCATGTACGAGCTTGCTCAAACTAGGTCAAAGTCAGGTGCAATCGCCTTTTCCGAAACAGAGTATTTTCTTTGGGAGGACCACTGGATGCTCGCGGCCGAGAAGCTCCAACAGTGGGACACACTCCACGAGCTGGCCAGGAGCGAAGGCAATCAGGAACTTATGCTCGAAAGCGCGTGGAGGATCAAAGACTGGACAGAACACAGGGAGACTCTGGAAGACCAGATCAATCAACTTCCCGATATAGCCACTCCCCGCAGGCGAGTGTTTGAGGCGTTCATTGCCCTCTTAAAGCTTCCAGCTGCCTTGGATAAAAATACGGAGTTCACCAAGATTCTCGAGGATGCCATGCAGCTCTCCCTCCGCAAATGGGTTGGGCTGCCTCCCCAACTGTCCGTTGCACACGTCCCCTTGTTGCAGCACTTCCAGCAGTTCGTGGAACTTCAAGAAGCTGTTCAAATTTTCGGTTCTCTCTCGACCACGACTGCGCAGAACTTGGAAAAGAAGTCGTCCGACTTGAAGATGGTCCTTCAAGCGTGGAGAGAGCGACTACCTAACCTTCACGATGACATCAGTATCTGGAGTGACCTGGTAGCATGGCGGCAGAATGTCTTTAACGCGATCAACAAGGCCTATATCCCCCTCATCTCTAATAACAACCAGAACGGTAATGCAGCCTCTACTAATGTCAACACCTCCGGTTATCGAGGCTACCATGAAACTGCGTGGATCATCAACCGTTTTGCTCACGTCGCCAGAAAACATGACTTGCTGGACGTGTGTTTTAGTTCCTTGAACAAGATCTACACACTCCCCAACATTGAAATCTCCGAAGCCTTCCTCAAGCTCCGGGAGCAAGCACGCTGCCACTACCAGAAACCGAATGACCTTCAAGCCGGTCTAGAAGTGATCAACAACACCAATCTGATGTACTTTTCCAATGCACAAAAGGCAGAGTTCTTTACATTGAAGGGAATGTTCCACGCAAGGAGTGGACGCTCCGACGACGCGAGCCAGGCATTCGGGCAAGCTGTACAGATGGACATGTCGCAAGCGAAGGCATGGGCGGAGTGGGGCCGTTATAACGATCGGATGTTCAAGGAGGTTCCTACCGACATGACGTACGCTGCTAATGCTGTCAGCTGTTACCTCCAAGCCGCGGGGCAGTACAAGAATGGCAAAAGTCGACCACTACTCACTCGCGTTCTTTGGCTTCTTAGCGTCGACGACGGGAACTTTACGATCTCTCGCGTGTTCGATACCTATAAAGGAGAGGCAGCATTTTGGTATTGGATTTCGCTGATTCCTCAACTCTGTCTGTCCATCAACCAGCGGGAAGTAAAACAAGCCCGCTACATCCTTCTCAACTTGGCCAAGTTATTCCCTCAAGCAAGTAATGCCGATGTCTCAGCATTTCCATGACTAATTCTTGTATAGGCACTATTTTTCCCTCTGCGAACGACTAAAGAGGATATGGCTTTCGTCAAGAAGCAAGCGGCCGCAGCTGCAGCCGCTCGTGCCATGCAGGCGGGCCAGGCAATCCCAGTTAATGGGATAAAACGCGCGGACAGCGATTTGGCTATGCAAGACGCGACTGCTGAAGTCGCTGGAGAGATTGTTAAGCGGGAGAACCTCACTGTCGAAGTCAATGGGAGCCAACAGCTGCCTACTGCTCATGCGGATACCTCTAGCTCCAACCTGGCGTCGTCGTTGGCTGGCCAGCACCCAGCTACCGAAGTTCAACCTGCCTATACTGTCCGTCAAGGATGGGAGCATGTCGATGAGGTCGTACAAATACTCAAGACCGCTTTCCCACTCCTTATCCTGAGCATGGAGACTATGGTCGATCAGATACTCCAACGATTCAAGGCGCCGCCTGAAGAAGAGATCTACCGATTGATCAGTATGCTCCTGCAGGATGCCATTCAGGTATGTGGCCCGTTTTTTTACTCATGCATCCTGCTCTGATCTTATCTAGAATTACGTGTTGCGCACGAATACGCCTGAGGACGACGGGCAACTTGCACCCCATACAATCAACAATTTAACGAAGATGGCGGCTAACTTGTCCGGCCCTGCACGGGTGCGTCGTACCACAATTTTACAATCATGTTCTGACGTATGTACCTGAGCAGAAGGAATACGAGGAAGATTTCTTGAGGAGCAAGCCAACACATTACGAATATATCCGTCGACTCCAGCGTTGGCGAGATCGGCAAGAGAAATATCTTGATTCAAGACCTCGCATTCAATCTCTGGATCTTCTGAGTCACTACTTGACCGAGTTCCAATATGGCAAATTCGATGACATTGAGGTTCCTGGACAATATACGGAGGTGAGCGGGTGTATAGCCCATGTTGCAAGAAAAGCTCAACCTTCCATTCAGGACAAGGACAGCAACCAAAACTTCGTTCACATTCAGAGATTTGGTCCCAAGTTTGAGAACTGTCGATCCCACGGTTACTGCTGGAAGAGATTCACTATCCATGGTAGTGACCATTCAAAAACTTCGTTCTCTGTACAGCTTCCATCTGGGCGCCATTGTCGCCGCGAAGAGCGGGTGATGCAGGTATTCCGCATATTCAACGGGTGTGTTCACTCTGTGTTATTCTATCGGAGCGCTGTCCTCAGAAACCTTTTGACAGGGCACTTGCGCGAAAGAAAGAGTCGCGTAAACGCAACCTCAATTTCCATATACCAGTCGCCATATCCTGCAGTCCCAATTTGCGCTTGCTTCAAAATGACTCGTCCTACGTGACGCTGGGTGATATTTACGATCGTCACTGCGAAGAGGCTGGAATTACACGCGAGGATCCCATTCTCGTCTCCGGAGAGAAGGTGAAGAGCGTCCTGCTAGACTTCAAACAGGTGAACCAGAGAGCTGTATGTATTCATTGAATTCACGCTTCCCTGGGTCTCTTATCCCTCCTAGCCTGGTAAGGCAGAATACTTCACCCTTCGGAAAGATATTATGGACGAAGTTGTGGCGAAACTCGTCCCGGACGATGTTCTTACCAAGGTCGGTTGTCCGTTGATTCACAGTTTTGCTAATTTTGATTTTCACCCCTTCTAGTATATGCTCAATGTCATGAGTGACCCTGCAGACCTCTGGAAAATGCGCAAACAGTTTGCACTGCAAATCGCTGCTACAAGTTTCATGACATACGTCTTTTGCCTCACAAGCCGGACACCGTCCCGATTCCACGTATCTCGTTCAAGTGGTAGAATTGCTATGAGCGAGCTGCTTCCCGGTGTCGCTGGTCAAGCCCCCGTTTTTGCGTCAAACGATGCGGTACCGTTCCGGTTCACGCCAAACATGCAAAGATTCCTTGGGCCTCTCTTTACCGAAGGCCTCCTCACATCCAGTATCATGGTCATTGGTCGCTGTCTCACGGAACCCGATGTGAGTGTACACTTTAGGTTCGGTAACATCATGAATCGTTAACTAGGAGGTTCAGTTTGGTCTGGAGCAACAACTTTGCCTGTTCGCCCGCGACGAAGTCATGACTTGGCTGCACGGTAGAGGTCAGCCATGGACGTTTGACATCTCCTTCCGCACGAACTGTGCGGCCAACATCGACGGCGTCGTCAAACGTGCTGAAGTAATGGCATGCAAACTCGAACGTGATCAGGTGAGTGGCACCCATCTTGCAGATCCCCCGGCACCGGTTAACTGGCACCAGATCGGCATGGTATCAACACCGCCAACCGTACCAGTTGTACAGACGATCACCAATCTCATATCGACCGCCACGAATCCAATTCAACTCATGAGAATGTCGGAGATCTACCATCCTTGGTTCTGAAAAAAATTTCACATTTGTTTCGCTTGCTGCTTTTGTATGTTCTAGCATCACTATCACTTGTGCACCTATTCCCGACAAATGAATAAGCAGATACTGTCTCCAGCTGCCTCGTGCACACAGGAACAACAGACTTAGGAACGGGTGCTACGTATAAATCCTTCGGTTTGACGAAAAGTATTGATATGCACCTCACTCTCAGCCATCATCTGTAAGATGTCTCGGGTCAAAGGGAAGAGTATCGTGAGAGACTACATTCTTACCTCCTCAGCCATGCGGTATATATCGCTTGATGGACGATTGTACATCATGGCATTAGCAAACATGAGGTAAACGTCCCTCTGGAACTCGAGCGAGTTCGAGATAATCCCATCTTTGACCCTGGCCTTGATAGTCTTGAGGTCCATTGGCCGCTTGATGATGTCGTGATAGTCTGGTGCTTCCGAGTTCTTGATAGGGTTATGAAAAATATTACCGTTGCGATGTTGTGAGATCTGGCTGTGAAGCATTCCAATTACGGTTTGGAAGCGTTTGTTAGGAATAGATGGTGGTGTTTGTTGGTGGGAGGCGAGTTCGCTGTTCGCCGTACTACGTGGTCGGGAAGGGCAGGCTGCAAATCATGAGCGAATGGATATGACAAAGCTAGTATCACATACTTTGTTCGTCGACGTCTGTTGGTGTAGACTCATCCCGAGCTCTCTTCCTTTCTCGAAGATTTTCTTCGAGGTTGTCCGAGTCTGCAATCTTGCGTTTACCTTTCAAGAAGTTGATAGGATCAATAGGGGTCCTAAGTATTATGAGAAAGAATGCATACCTTCACGTTGTTGTGACTTTTCGTTGACTTTGTCTTCGGGTTCTGGAGGAATGTCGGATTCCTCGACATCCATCTGGACAATCTCGGGCGCCGGTTTGTTTGCTTCTGAGGCCTCGACTGCCGTAATCTCCTCGGGGATGACCTCAATGTTATCGGCAGGTGTAGGTTCAAGGACGGCATCTTCTGCGACAGGAACAATTCTCGCGGTTTGGTTGTCGACAGCTGTATCAGGTGGCACTTCAGAAGGCGGTTGCTCTGTAGCGTCGTCGACGGTATGAACGTCGGTATCGTCTCCTTCAGGAATCTGTTTCAAGGCTCCTTGATCGTCGGTGGAGACGAGGTCATTCGTTGCACTCTGCTGTGGCTCCTAGGGATGGGCGAAAAAGAAAAATGGTGTCTCGACGTGGACTGGTTATCTACACCATGTTTCAAACTTACCGAAGTAGGTTCCGCGGGCGATTGAGCGTCCGCCACATCGTTGGGGTTTGCGCCCCCATTGCCAGCGAGTCTGGCCTTAATTTTGTCATCCCAAGCGCCACCACGTATTTCGTCAATTTCCGCAACGATGCACCTGGTGCACGATGTATAAATGAGATTGTGTCAACACGAGATGAAGAGGATGACTTGCTTGAACCTGGCCTCTTCTGCGGCGATCAAGTCACGTAGCTGAAGAAGGCGGGCAGAGTAGTGACGTTGTGCGAGGGTTAGATTGAGAGGGGCTGTTGCCAGAGTCAGAGCGCATGTGAAGGTAGAGACGAGGAGCCTTACCATGGGGAATGTTGTTCGCTTCTGTACTGGCAGGTTTGGTAGTAGATGAGCAGGACACGACGGTTTTCATACGATGTTTCTTACCATTCAAGTAAGGCTTCGTTCATGAGACGGACGTAGATTTGATGACAGGACTAGATAATACACTGAGTAAATTTATGGTACATGGCTCGATTGGTATGAACGGGAGGCGAACTTGGGGGGAGAAGAATGATTTTGAATGGGCGAGTGCACGATGATTTGAGAGTACTTTGGATACAGACTGCCAGGCGTCTGCGCCGTGCTCATAGACGGCCTGTGCAAGGATGAGGTATTCGATGGTGGAGAGGGACGGGACCTCGCTGTCCACGTCGTATGCAGCCATCGTCAACGTCGTCGCTGGCGATGAGCATGACTCATAGTGTCGCCAATCGGACTGGCCCGAGTGAATCCGGGGATTTCCGGATCGCCCCTGCAGGCCAATAAAGGACGGTTTGACTTTGTGCCGCGTCGCTCCCTCGCCCGCCATGTTCCTCTCTGCGTTCGCAACGCTCTTGCTCCTCCCTTTCGCTTCCGCTGGTGTTCACAAGCTCAAACTCCAGAAGTTGCCCTCTGTTGCGCCTGGCCATATACTGGAGACCGCTTACCTCGCAGAGAAGTACGGCTCTCAGATCCCCTACCAACAGGCCCCCCTCTTCGGTGCCGGCGGCGCTGGTCGTAAAGTACAGCCCAGTCCAAAGGGAGATGATCTTTTTTGGACGCAGGAGGATTTGCTCAACGGTGGCCATGACGTTCCTCTGTCTAGTATGCGGCTCCCCCTCTTCATTCCATACGACACTTATCTTCCCCCCAGACTTCATGAACGCACAGTACTACACCGAGATTACCCTTGGCACGCCGCCCCAGTCCTTCAAGGTCATCCTTGACACTGGGTATGCATCTTCCTTATCCCTGCTCGTCCTTTGCTCATCTCCACTTGTAGTTCCAGCAATCTCTGGGTACCTAGCAGCAGTTGCACCTCCATTGCATGCTTCCTCCATGCAAAGTATGACTCGAACGCATCGGCTTCACACAAGGCCAATGGTTCCGATTTCTCCATCCAATATGGTTCTGGTTCGATGGAGGGATTCGTCTCGCAGGACAAACTCACCATTGGCGACCTTTCCATTCCTAACCAAGATTTCGCCGAGGCCACTAAGGAGCCCGGACTTGCCTTTGCCTTTGGCAAGTGAGTGCATTCTTTTTATCACCTGTCTTTGTTCTGACCTTTCCGAGGTTCGACGGTATTCTTGGTCTTGCATATGACACCATCTCGGTGAACCATATAGTCCCACCGTTCTACAACATGATCAAACAGGGTCTTCTCGATGAGCCTGTGTTCTCTTTCCGTGTCGGTTCCTCAGAGACGGATGGTGGCGAGGCCGTATTTGGTGGAATCGACCATTCAGCCTACACTGGCAAGATCACGTATGCTCCTGTTCGCCGCAAGGCCTACTGGGAGGTCGAGCTTGAGAAGGTTTCCTTTGGGGATGATGTTCTCAAACTCGATAACACTGGTGCCGCTATTGATACGGGTAAGTTCAAGACGTCATCTTATTTTCGAGAATATGCTCAACTTTATAGGTACCTCCTTGATTGCTCTTCCCACTGATGTGGCGGAGATGTTGAACACACAGATCGGTGCCAAGCGTTCTTGGAATGGTCAATATACAGTCGACTGCTCCAAGGTTTCCTCGCTGCCAGATCTGTCGTTTTACTTCGATGGCAAGCCATACCCCCTGAAGGGCTCTGATTATGTCCTCAACATCCAAGGGACATGTATCTCTGCCTTCACTGGCTTGGACATCAACTTGCCCGGAGGTGCTCTCTGGATCATTGGTATAATTCTGATACGATTGCGCGAGAACGCGGGCTGATTTTCTTGCAGGTGACGTCTTCCTCAGGCGCTACTTTACGGTGTATGACCTAGGGAGAAATGCCGTCGGTTTCGCCACTGCCGCATGAGGGTTATCCTGTACAACTACCGTCTACTTTCTGTCATGTATATTCCCTACCCCTTGATCTTGAAATATGCTTGATCTGATGGAAAGCGGTTCAAGTGACAGCTACACCTATTCTTACCACCGTGTTGACAGTTTTTGTAGTCTCGGTTATGGATCTGTACATAACTTATAATCACCGACCTTGGTGTTGCGGATTTGGCAAATTCTGAAATGACATCAGTAATCTTGCTCACATTGGATGGTGTTTTCTTTTGGCCACCACCAATACTGGCATCACCTCCATTTTATCTAGTGTAATCTGAGGAAAGTTGACCATGGACCCCGACGAACTTCCCTTGGCCGTGTATCAATCAACTTTACCTAGCTTTCCACATGAAATTGTGCCGCCGTCCACCGCGAGATTGCAGGTCTGGAGGCGACAATTGACCAGCAATGTGTGGGCCCGACGTCTCGATAGAGTGAATATCCTCGGCAGTGATGTGTATGGGCATACTGGGTGAGCATTCATGTTGTCACTAGTACGAGTCATAGGCTTTTGACCCCTGGCCTTACCTCTCCCTCAAAAAAAGATGTGTGAATGCCCTGAGCTGGTCACAGAACGGGGAGCTTCTCATCAGTAGCGGGGATGACCAACGGTCAGTCTCCAAATCTTATGATCGCCGTCCATTCATTCATGATATCTCATGCATCAGGCTGCGGGTGTGGCGAATGGATCATTCCTCAGACACTCCGAACGAATATCCATTCACTTGCCAGACTGTGATGGACACGGGTCACAGCGCGAATGTATTCAATGCACATATGCTACCCTCATCCACAAGGATGTGAATAGTTTATCCTTTACACACAATCACTGTTAGTATGCTCATCCAACATTCCTTAGCGCAACTGTAGCGGGTGACACACAAGTTCGCGTGTTTGACGTTGGCGAGTCAGTTGGCCGTTCTCCCTCAGGCAATGAAATGAGCTACTCTACCAGACAAGCATGCATTCGTATTCTGCGTTGTCATTCCAAAAGGACGAAACGCATCATCACAGAAGATAGTCCCGATTTCTTCCTGACGGTAGCCGAAGTCTGTATCTATGCCTCACGATTGCACACACCCACTAAGTCGTGTTTCAACACTAGGATGGGGAAGTCCGTCAGCATGACCTCCGAACGCCGCACTCGTGTGCTAGGGGTGGTTGCCCTGCACCCCTGGTGAAGCTACCACACGAACTTTCGACGATTGCACTCTCCCCACTGACACCTTATCAGTTTGTGGTAGGCGGTGAATCACCTTTCGTGAGTATTGACGTTGTGCCGCAAACTATCGAGCCTGACATACGTGTTCTCGAGGCCCACCTCTTTGATCGACGTCACGTAGGCCGTCATCTACAAGAAGAATGGGGAATGTCACCCACTGTCGACGGTGTGACAACATGTGTTCGGCGTTTCTCTAGATATTCTCGGGCGCCAGGAGAGGCGAAGGGATATGAACATATCACTGGCGCGCGAATGTCGGCTTGGAATGGACATGAGGTGCGTTTGTCGAGAGCAGAAAACAATCAATTCCAGTCTGTGCTGATGATTTGTCTCGGCAGCTTCTTTTGTGTGAGTGCTTTGCATGATCGACCTGCTGTCGTCGTGATGAGCTCGCCCTAGCATTCAATTCGGATGCAGTGTACATGTACTCCACGCGAGATGAGCCAGATGCAAGTCCGACAGACGGGAAGTCGTCCATTCTGCCGCCAAATTCGGCCAGGCAGGAACAAAACGTGGCCGAATTGCCTTCGAAGACGCACAACAACGACAGTAGGGACGGTGAAGAAGCGCACGGGATCCTCGAAAATCTTGAGGAAGACGAAGAGGCGGGAATGGAGGTTGACGATTTCCTCGGTGACAGTGAAGATAACGACGACGTGCTGGCTGACGGACCTGAGAGCGATGACGACGGGAGGATTGTGTCGACTACTGACATGCATCCGGATGCTCCCGCGATCTATCCGCGCATGCGTTTCTCTGGACATTGCAATGTCGAGACGGTCAAAGATGGTGAGTGCCCGGAAAACTAGCACAGTGCATGCGCAGTGGGTGATTAGCGGTTTATCTGCAGTGAACTTTTTGGGCCCTTATGACGAATACGTCACTTCTGGCTCAGATGACGGTAACTTTTTCATATGGAAGAAATCGACCGGCGAACTGGTCGACGTTTTGGAAGGAGATGGCAGCGTTGTGAACGTTATCGAGGGTCATCCTACTCTTCCGCTCGTGGCCGTCAGCGGTATCGATACAACGATCAAGGTGATCTTCTTTCGGGATCTGCCACGGCTACCGTACTAAAAATGTTGCCGCAGTTGTTCGCCCCTGCCCACGGCCCAGCGGCGCATTCCAAGTACCGAAATGCCACCTCGATCATCGAGCGGAATGCTCGTGCTTCGAGGAGAGGCATCAACCACTCGGTCAATGTACAGCTTGCCCGTTTCATAATGCACCACCATGATCGTGCGTTGGATGTACTGCGAAGTACTGAGGACGGGACTCCGGCTGATTCTGAGACTCAACTCACGCATTGTATAAACCAATGAAGCTGAGAGCAACGACGGAATAGTGTATGTTTTCGGATGTGCGGTGTGCTGTCTTTCAATAGTAGTGGGATAATCGTCGCGGCTCGACTTCTAGCTCAACTACTCCGAGTCGCATATTTCAGATGGCAGCTGGGAATTTCTTATGATACAACACTTCTTCAGTCAGCCGCAACTGCCGCCATTTTGACACAGTTAGTTCGCGTCTCCGGGTTGGGTATTTTCCGCCTCGCCAGGAGTCCCAGGACCGGGTTTCAATTGATGTTGTGAAGGATCCGAGTGTGTTTTGGCGTCTGTCCACTTTGACACCCGCCACCACGTGAAAGGTCGCTGGCCTCCACACTGCGGCATACAACCAAGACCAGGCCAACGTTGCTCGCGACATAGAAAGGTTGATTCTAAGTACTGGTATGCTTGCAAATCTTTGCTGAACTTCACTTTTCGTTATGTAAGTCCGTCGTGTTTCGTGGTTCTGCGCTAAAACCAAGGTCCTTGCTGATCATCTCCTACATTTCGTGCTCTTCTTCACCCTGCGTCTGTCGCTCTCACTCGTTCTCTCGCCAAAAGTGTCTGTGATTTGAGCCTTTGTCTGCTGTTTGCCTCACAAGTGTCCGTTTGTCTGTCCTCGACCACAAGGGAGATTCTTTTTGGCTTGGTCAACACTTTTTTTACTTCACTCTTCGTCCCACACCCTTCCCCACCGACTCGAAGCCAAGTCTACTACATCTACTTGCTTATGCACTCTTCGCAAAACAGATCCAAGCGTAAGCGTGGCAAAAATGTCAGCAACGACGACGACACTGCATTGGCTCAAATGGCAGTCTCACGAGCAGACGATACACAGACGGGTGCTTACGGGCGTTCTCGACCTCAAGCATACCAACAACATACGGACACATACATCCCGTCGTCATCTAGGCCTGCAGCCTACACCATGAACAGAGACGGCCCTTCTTCCCATGCTGACTCACAAGATCACTTTCACCCGCGCACCTCTGACGGTCGTTATCGCGGTGGCAGAGATAACTATGATGTTGCTGACTCAAGAGATGGTGACCAACGGAGACCTCGATTCTCTCATGAGAGCGACTTTCAAAGCGGGGGTAGGGACCGGACGTCGAGGGATTTTGTCCAGGGTTACTCGGCCGTACACCGCAACGAGTCACAGACCTGGGGCTCGGTAGACAACCACGACGATGGTCCTCAGTGGGGTTCTCCATCTCCGGATTGGAGAAGAGGGGAGTTGGAGGAGGATCGAAGCAAGGGCTGGGACAACAGTCGAAATAGGGAGCCCCGTTCCCAAGGAAATCGTCGGTGGCAGAGTGACAATGGTTGGGAAACGCGCAAACGCGACCGACATCAGAACCGACGGCCTCCAGACAGCCAAGATGACGGCTCGCCCTCAAAGGAGGATCGATCTTGGGAACCTGGACCTGGTTGGCATTCTCGTGGAGAACAAACTTACCGCAATCAACGCGGCCGTGGTGGACCGGGAAAAATGAAAGGAAAGAAGAACAATCAGAACCGCCAGCGCCAACGAGGCGACAAGGACCGGGATCATGACCGGCGATGGGATCGTGACCGGCGCAACGATAATGACAATTTGAACAAGTAAGCCCCATCATTTCGCTTTGTTTGCGTATTCTCAAGGTTTCTTCAGCTGGAAAAGAAGGGAGTTTCACCCTCTGCCTCCCAAGCCAGTCCGCAGTCCTGTCAAGGGACTCTCTTCTCCTTCTCGATCACGCTCACGGACCCCCGACTCTGTCTATACTCGACAATCATCTAGGGGTCGCTCGCGGTCGAGGTCATTCTCACCGCAGCCAGATGTCCGTCATCCTAGCCCTGTACGACCTCATAGCCGTGCTCCGTCAGTGGGAGCGAACAGGTCAAGATCTCCAGCTTCATCCCATCGAAGCTCCATCACTCGAGCACCTCCGCGTGGGAGAAGTATCTCCTCTTTGTCTTCGGGAAGCTGGAGTCGGAGCCGGAGCTCAAGTCGAAGTCCTGGGGACCGGCCAAGGGCGAAGCACCGACTACCACCCGCAACCTCCATCAGAGAAATTTCCCTTTCTATATCTAAGACCACCCTCCGGCAACGCCCCGATTTTATTCTCAACCAAGAACCCGAGTCGACGAGAAATGAGAAGGCTAGTGCTAATGGGAATCACACTGTATGTTCCTTTAGCGGTTTTGACTGGGCTTTGAATTCACATTTGAGCAAGGCCACCCCTTCCGCTTCCCCTGGATCAGCACGTCGATCTACCGAGCGTATGCCTCCTCCCGCTATACCTCCGACCTCAGATTCCCGCCCCCAAGAGATAGTTCTAACGCCATCAGCGATGCAGCAACGACGTGACGCAGAATCTCCTACTAGAGCAAAACCCTCGAAATCAGCAGGTTTCAAACCCATTGGACTTGCTAGTTCATCAGTGAAGATGTTCTTCCCACGCGACGATCTAGAGCATCATGGAGCTACCCTTGAACGCCATGAGCTTCCTGCACGCCCCGAGATCCCAATTAAGCGCGTACACGAAGACGTTGCGACTGATCGGGATGAATATTTCTGGCAGGCCACTGGAAAACCCCATTCCCAACCTATGTTTCCACCGCCGCAAGAGGCTATCCCGGTGTCGGTAGATGTTATTCCTGAATTTCGACCACCCTCGCCGACCGTCCATGATGCCCCAAAAGTGCCAATGTCTCCGAAGGCTAACGGTGACCTTGTTACCCCTGCACAACAACCTCGTCCACCCGAGCCGGAGGTTGACGCGGTTACACGACCCTCGTCCCCAAGTATAACGTCTCGAAAGGAACTGTATGCGATCGTGAGCCAGGTTGGCGAGGGAACATTTGGGAAGGTTTACAAAGCCCGAAACACGATCACCAATATCCATGTTGCACTGAAAAGGATACGGATGGAAGCGGAGAGAGACGGCTTCCCTGTTACTGCCATGCGGGAGATTAAACTTCTCCAATCGCTGAGGCATCAGAATATAGTCCGCCTTTATGAAATGATGGTATCCAATGGTAAGATTATTCGCTGATGATCGCCACCTCACTCACTTAGACGTAGGCTCGGTGTTCATGGTATTCGAGTATATGGACCACGATCTCACTGGTGTCCTTTCCCAAACGCAATTCTCTTTCTCTGAAGCAAATCTAAAGTCTCTTTGCAACCAAATGCTCGCCGGCCTCGCGTACTTGCACCACAAAGGGGTGATACATAGGGACGTAAAAGGATCGAACATTCTGGTCAACAACAGGGGTGAACTCAAACTTGCCGACTTTGGGCTTGCGCGATTCTATCAGAAGCGGCGACGTATAGACTATACCAACCGGGTAATCACCCTTTGGTACAGACCGCCTGAACTTCTTTTCGGTGCGACGGTATATGGGCCGGAAGTGGATATGTGGAGCGCTGGGTAAGCCATGGTAGCTCGCTATTGAAAAAGAGTCTGAGGTCTTACTCGTTACACTCCTCTAGTTGCATTATGCTCGAACTATTTACCAAGAAACCAATATTCCAGGGAAACGATGAGATCCACCAACTCGATGTCATCTATCGTATCTTTGGTACACCCACTCCAGAGCGATGGCCCGGTATCACTGAGCTGCCTTGGTATGAATTGGTGAAACCAAAGGAAGTGCTACAAGACCATTTCAGGGAGCTCTTCCAAAGGCGAGTCTTGTATGTTTTGGTCTTTCGAAGCTCACACTGCATTAGATGGCTATCTCCTGCGGCTCTTGATCTGGCGGAGCAGTTACTGACGTATGATCCTGCAAAACGGGTCACTGCGGGGCAGGCCCTTGAAGCACCATATTTCAAGAACGAGTTACCACCGCCCGAGCTTCCAGTTGGGTATGTACTGCACATTTAAATTGCTTATGGTTGCTGACATCTTGCCCTAGTTTGTCGTCGCTCGAGGGCGAGTGGCATGAGTTGGAGACTAAACGGGAGCGCGCAAAGAAGCGACGTAAATTGGAAAGTAGTATGCAACCACATCCTGTCTAATAACACCTTTGGTGCTGGGAACGTATGTATCACCAGGTGGTGATTATGGGACAATGGCTTTTCACGCTGGAGCTTGAATGAGACCCTGGATTGCAAGATGTTGCACGATTGATTCGACCTGTCGCAGGGTCAGCATGGATATGGGAACAAGGAAAGATGCAGAGAGTACTACATTTGCTGCTGTAGTTCGTATTTGCATGTCCCAACGTTTTGTGAAGGGGGCCCCTGTGGCTTCGCTGGTTTGTTCGACATCACCCAAACCCCCCGCCTTCCCTTGAGCATCGTCCTCTTCTCTCCCTCCCTCGAACCAGATGAGCTTATCCACCTGATCGATTGAACCTTTCAATCGACCCTGCTCGATCATCTTTCGGGCCATCGTCTCAGCAGCGCTGGGAGCCAAGTCGAGTAACGCGCCTAACCCACGAAATGAGATATTGTTATATATTTTCGAGCTGGCCAAGACATTGTGCTCCATTACCGCACGATCAAGAACTGTAGACGGCCCTTTGCGCGTGCTCGTCGAGGGGTCTAAGAGATCATCTTCGTCGACGGCAGAAGCCAGTCTATCATTGCTGGATATGGTGATTTTGGCAAGCTG
>JBBPNY010000311.1:0-23170 GCA_038091165.1 Rubroboletus pulcherrimus
AGCCCCCCAGCTAGTTCTACGCAATATACCGCGTATCTTCTGGCGTATACAATCCCCTAAGTCTTCTGGCTACTTCTGAGTGCCAGCTACTAGTATCTTTGTACGCTTCACCTCAGTCCAGAACCTATGGTGCGATAGCGTCGTAACACATAGTCCCTGTGAGCGGAGGTAAGACTCCAAATCTGTAGACCAGCGCTGCCAGTTCGTGCCATTAAGGTGAGTGAGATTCTTGTAGGTCAAGGAAGAAGACATTGTTTCTGTGGGATGAAAAAGCGTCAGTACTATCCATTGTGAATGTTAAAACAAATGGAAAAATGGCAGTGAAAGTATTGCGCTTTCCTGAACGTTTTCAGAGTCCTGATAGAGGGACAGCATCTCCTCGTAGGATCTGTGTGACAATTTTACACCTGAGCATGTATAGCATATTGCGGCGGTCCAGCACGTGAGCGCACAGGACATGCCCTATGTTCTAGTTAGATTCGGCATAAACGCACAGAATCGACTCCAGGTGAGGTGGGCAGTGAGTGCCAAAGAGCGCTTGTTTGTGCCAAACCTCCGCTGTGCATAAAGCATAAGTGGGGCTCATAACCTGTTGAAACCAGGCATATACTGACAGGGTCAACACAGTGGGATACTCACCTAGCTTAGTAAGCAGGGTTGGTGGAACGTAGTGGTTCTGGTGAAAGAAGTGATTCAAACTCAGATGACTGAGTCTCAATGTAAATACATATGAGGCGTGTGAACTACTGTTATGGGTATAGTAATACTCCTATCGTTAGCAGGTTGTACCACTTTATTCGCATACCTTTTCTTGACACTTACAGTATTGAGGTATCAGTGTTGAGATTCTAGATTTCTATGTTTAATTCTTCAATTTCACATCCTAGAATCTAGGTCTGTCTAGACCTATGTTACATCATACTTATAAGGTCTGTGGCCTGGACCGCTTACACTATTCATATTATGATAGCATGATGTCATTCTGACATCATAGATTAGAGCTAGTAACGCTATTGGATGATTGACCAATCACTTACTGATCATGACTCATATCGCTTATTAGCATGACTCATGTATTACATATCATTCCATGATATTCCGTAGTATTCTACGAGACGTCCCCTTATGGGACATTTACCACCACAAGTACAAACACTGTACTTCTATATAAACCCTGGCTACTGCCAGTAGTATTAAACAATTCTTCCACCCTTTGTTCCACTTAAGACCTGAGACCTCTCAGAGACTTATCCCACTACTCAAGTGTCACCACATCACCTGATTACTATCCATACGGCTATAGTGAGTCTCTCTCACTAACACTTCCTCTTGTCCCTGCACCATCGAGGTATCTTTCTACTTCAATAATGAGTATGCCTTATCCCATACTATATAAGCTCTCCATTACATATATCCATAGCACCTCAGTTGTTCTAGCCCGTCTGGCAGCAGCTGAGGTGAGTTCTTTGTACTTAGTATTTCTCCTTTACTCATGGACTGTAGCTCCAGTCTACTCCGGATTTACTAGCTCCGCTCCACTCCGGACTTCAGACTTTGACAGATTATGAGCCCTGTTGGTGCAATCTGACCGAACAACTCAACTTGTGCATCCCTCAAGCGCACCTCAGACAAATTCCATCACCCCGGCTACCAGCCATCTGACACCTGTCAGAAAATAAATTCTTCTTCTGTCACTCAACCCTATCCCATCATCCAACATGACATCGGATAATATCCGAACTGACGAAATCCTTACTGGACCCGAAACCTTCCCCCTATGGAAGGTAAAGGTCACCCAGAACCTCCAAAGCAGCAAAGCCTATGGAGTTGTCTCCAGCACGGATGTCAAACCTACCTTCGGAAGCACCAGAGTAACAGCTTTGGACATCCATGACTGGCAGGAATGTAACAAAACAGCCCATGGCATCATACAGGAGTGCATTTCCGATGCACTCCTACTCAAAACTGAGGCCTGCAGTTCCGCTAAAGAACTGTGGGACAAACTCCTATCGCTTCTGGACACCCTGAGTGTCTCCTCAGCATTCTACATCTTCCAACAGCTATTCAATGTGACCTGGGATGGAAGCTCCGATGTCTCGGAACACATCGCATCACTCCGAACCTTGGAATCCCACCTCACTGCCATGAAGTTTGCTGTGGACTCGAAGGTCATGGCCTTTATCCTCCTCAACTCCCTTCTGAAAATCCAGAATAGGAACTGTTCAAGTCATCTTTGATCAACACCATGGAGGACAGCAAACTAACTTTCAATGCAGTAGAAACCCAGATCATTGCTGAAGATGCCCGCCTACATCTGTCTGGACACTTGGAATCCGCAATGAAGGCCTCCAGCTCATGGAAACTGACCACCTGTCCTCCGATTGCCTCCACCTGGTGCGAGCACCACCTATCCTCCACCCACAACTCCGCGGACTGCACCACTTACAAGAAATGGGTAGTGGACCTGAGGAATGGAGTGTTTAAGAAGCCGAGATGGAGACAGGAGAAGGCAAATGCAATGGAAGGAGCTTCGGACCCTCCAGACTCCACAAATGTAGTCCATGAACATGTATCCCAGACCCTAATTCAAAGGATTTGTGCCTACTCGTTGTTCGAGCAAAGCAACAGTGGGAGCAACACTCTCATCATTGATTCTGGAGCATCATCACACATGGTCCCACACCGATCCTGGTTTCAAACTTATTGTCCACTACATCTGCCACATCCAGTGACCCTTGGAGATAACTCCAAAGCACATGCAATTGGAATCGGAATGGTACCGCTCATATCACAGGTATCTGGACAGACTTTCAAGATAGTACTATCGAATGTCCTCCTGATTCCAGAGTTCCGGATCTCACTGATATCTGTGAACCGACTCACCTCTGCCAGACTCTCCACTGCTTTCCCAGCAAACTCCAACACATGCTATGTCTGGAAGGACCAGAAAACCATTGTCACTACCGGACACAAAGGTGGCCTCTACCATGCTCATGTCACCCCAAATGATCAGAAGGAAGCAGCCCTTGTGACAGTTGACGTAAATCTGCTCCACCGATGAATGGGACATATATCCATTGACCGGATCCAGCACATGGTAAAGTCCAGCCAGCTCCGTGGAATTGACACCCTTTCTGGAATACCCAGATTCTGTGAAGTATGCACACTCGGGAAGATGAAGAACCTACCTTTGGGACTTCAGGACAGACCTCAGACCACTCGCCTTCTGGAAATGGTACACATGGACGTTGGAGGCCCAATAACTCCGAGATCACACGAAGGGTACAGGTTCTGGTTAGTTATTGTCAATGATTTCAGCCGCTTCCCTTGGGTCTACTTCATGAAACACAAGAGTGAAGCACTATAAATCTACAACCAATGGAAGCCAGATGTCCAGACTCTTCTCCGGACAGAAGTAGGGCAGGAAGACTTCTCCAAACTCTACACCAGTTTTGTCCGCAGTGATGGGGGCACAGAATACACAAACAAGGCATTCCGAAACTAACTCCGAATTGATGGCACATACCTTGAGACATCCACCCCATACACTCCGGAACAAAATGGACTTGCGGAGCGGATGAATCAAACACTAGCCACACTAGCAAACACCATGTTGGAGGAATCCAAACTTCCAAAGTCCTTCTGGGCCAATGCCATGTCTGCTGCTGCCTACATCACTGCACAGAGTCCGACTTCTGGACTCAGAGGCAAGGTTCCCTATCAGGTGTTTTTCAATCACCAAGTTGACCTGACCTTCTTCCAACCTTTTGGATGTCTGGCATATGCCCACATACCAAAGGAACAGTGTGGAGGAAAATTCCGACCACATGGAAGAAAGTATATCATGATAGGGTACACACATGGGCAAAACACCTACAAACTACTCGACATAGAGCAACGAAACATCATCTCCAGCTGCCATGTTTTTTTCGATGAATCTGGAATCATCTCCAAAGGGAGTCTGCTCCATGGAACCTCCCCACTGTTGAGGGACAGTGGGAGGGCTTACTTCTGGAGCATCCCCCCCAACCAGAGGATGACCGCAACAATGCAAACTGTCGACCTCCACCAGATCTGGGACCAGTGGGAAACATTCCCGCACCTGCAGAATCTCTGTCCGGCTAGTCCTGGAATTCAGGAACTTGCCCAATGTCTAGACCAACTCTGGATAGACAAGGTTCAAATCCAAGTCCCAGTGCCCGTTCCAGCTGTTGAAGAGATTCCAGCTCTGGACATACCTCCCATTCCAGCTCTGGCTCTGGCTGCAGCACCTGCACCAATTCCAGCTCCAGTTCCACCTCCTGTCTGACAAAGTCATCACCAGTGCAAACCGGCAAACAAGAATCAGGATTATGAATGCACCTTGCAGGAGAAAGCAGCAAGATGGGAAGACCAAAGAGAGGAAGTGCAACCAGATATTCCGGAACCTCCAGAGGATGATCCGGACATTCCAGGAGCATTCACTGCCTCCATAGAGGACTTCCTATTTTCCGGATCCACACAGACTTCATCTGATGAGTCACTTCCGACAACCTTGCAAGAGGCCTACTCCAGACCAGACAGGGAACTGTGGAAGTCCGCCATTGAGGAGGAACTCCACAGCCTAAATGCCAACCACATCTATGAGACTGTAATCATTCGAGAGGGAGTAACCCCTATCACCTCAAAACCGGTTTTCTGGATCAAACGGGACCAACATGGAAATGTGGAATGGTACAAAGCCTGGATAGTTGCACGCAGTTTCATACAAAAGGAAGGTGTGGACTACCAGGAGGTTTTTGCTCCAGTCACAAACCTGGACTCAATCTGGATGCTGATCACCATAGCCACAAAGTACAATCTGGAGTTGGACCAAATGGATGTATCCACGGCCTACCTCAATGGAGAGTTGAAAGAAGACCTATACAGTACATGTCCCCTCTGGAAGGTATTCCAATTCAGCCCGGATATTGTTGGAAACTCTGACACTCCCTATACGGACTAAAACAGGCAGGCAGGACTTGGAACAAAACCTTGGACCAAAAACTCGGAGAACTCGGAGAACTCGCCTGGACGCCAAAATGTGCCTCTATGTATTCCGGAAAGACGGCCAAGTCTGCTTTCTAGTTGTGTATGTCAATGACTTACTTCTAGCCGCCACTACTCAGAGGTTTATGGACTCCATCAAGGCAAAACTCTCCGCCACTTTCAAAATGCATGACCTTGGAGAAGCCAAACACATTCTCAGAATTGAGATCAAGTGAAACCACCAACTCCAGACCATCTCCTTGGCTCAATCACAATATTGTCGGACTGTCCTGGACTGAACCAGAATGTCCACTTGCAAACCAGAATGGACTCCCATGGCGCATGGATCTCACCTTTCTGCAACTGATTCAACAGATGACAGAATCGTTCCAGAAATGATCATCAAAGGAAAACAGGTTTCATATCTCACTGTCATAGGATCCTTAATGTATCTCATGCTTGGAACTCGCCTGGATCTTGCATGCACAGTGGGTACACTCAGCCGTTTCAGCTCAAAGCCCAAGTGTGTACACTGGGAAGCAGCCAAACATGTACTCCAGTATGTCCAAGCCACTAAGGACATGGAACTCCAGTTCGATGGAACTGAGCTCTCCACGGACCTGGATTTCCATGGATATTCCGATGTGGGTTGGTCACAGGATCCAGACAATTCCTGCTCCACATCCAGTTTCATTTTCATCAGTAATTGCGGAGCCATTTCCTGGTCCAGCAAACAGCAAAGCATGGTGGCTCTTACCACCACAGAATCAGAATACATCGGACTTAGCATTGCTGGACAGCATTTAGCCTGGCTCCAGACCTTTTTTGATGAGATCGGACACCCACAGAATGCTCCCACAGAACTGTATTGCGATAACCAAGCAGCCATCATTCTATGCCACAATCCCCAATTCTGGGCCCGAACCAAGTACATTCAGTGAAAGTACCACTATGTCCGTGATGACTTGGTTGGACAAGGAGAAGCGGTAGTCTGATATGTCTCTACCAAAGACATGGTGGTGGACATTCTCACAAAGCCACTCACCAAGGAGCAACACTGGAAGTTTGTCCGGGGTATGGGACTGTGACTACGCTCGAGTGGGAGTGACAAAATATCGCTAATGATAAGACTCGTGTGGGAACTACAACGAGATGACCACTGGCTGGACTCAAACCACGTGCAGAGTACACCAACTCCGGCAAAATGAGTGTAGAAGGGAGGAGAAGAGGGAGTGAGAGGAAAACTTAGAATCCCGCTGAGGATAGTGTAGGAAACAAATGGATTTGACTGGGGATTGTAGCCCCAGGTCCTACTCTTTATATAGTGTACAAGATGGTGCACAGACCATGCTATGCGTGTGATGTTCTACTATATACAGGCAGATGAAATGAATAGACCACATGTCAAGGAATGGAGATCAAATGATAAGGTTTGATGATCAAAAGGTGAAACAACATGCGGTTACCATGAGGCATGACATCATAGGGTCTAGCCCTAGTCACATGTACATTCTCACAGTCACATGCACTGGTCACGTGATGTGCAAAAGCATAAGTTAATGTGAAGTAAAGGGATAGGATAAAATTTGAAAATATCCATTGTATCATAACACTACTCCCTCTTTAGGACTCATATTCCAGATGAGTCGGAGTAATGGCAGTGGTTTCAGTGAAGTTCTGGTAGGGGCAGAATAGAGAAGAGAATTCAGCTGGGGAGAGGCCACAGAGTTGGCGAGGGGCAGAGGGGTAAAACTTATGGAACCTTCTGATGGCATTGGGGGAGTTATGGAGATTTTCCCAGGGTTCCCATGTGCAATCCATTTCATCATAACCCTTCCAATGGACAAGGTACTGAATCTTTCCTTTATGAAGATGGGAAGCGGCGATGTAGTCCACCTCATACTGCTTGTATCCTTCTTTGTCTACTTTGATCACGTCGGGACATACTACCTGTTGTCCTGGTAGGGTTTCTTGATAAGGTTTGATGCAAGAGATGTTAACAGTGGGGTGGATGTGAATGGTTTTCAGCAGTTTAAGTTCAACAGCATTGGGTAATACCCGAAGGATTGTATAGGGACCAATCCATTTCTGGGTAAGCTTCTTGGCTGTGTATGGAAGCTTCAGTTTATTGGTAGAAAGCCAAACTTGTTGGCCTTGTGTGTACTCTGGCACATCAGAGTGGGAGGATTCTGCTGTGTGCGTCATTCTTTCTCTAGTTTTGTTTAGAGCCTGCTCTACTTCTTGGTGGGATTTGCCCAAGTCTTTGGCAAACCTTGACAACTCCTTTGCATGACCTTTGAATCCTAGACAGGGGTAATAGTTTCTAGTGATAGCGAAAGGGGAGGTGCTGGTGGCAGACGATAGGGAGTTGTTGTTGTGGAATTGTGCCAATTTGATCCATTCTGCCAAATCTCCTTGCTTCTTGACAATATATGCATGGAGATACTGTTCGAGGTCCTGATTGATGCATTCAGTTTGACCATCAGTTTGGGGATGATAAGCAGTGGATACCTTTTGTGTAATTCCAAGAAGTTTGCAGAGCTTGGTAGTAAATTCTGAAATGAATTAGGGTCCTCAATCTGAAACAACTGAAGAGGGGAGTCCATGGATGCACCAGACATTGTCTCTGAAAATCGAAGCTAAATTGGAAGAGTAAACTGTATCATGTGTAGGTATGAAAACGACTTCTTTGGAAAATCGGTCAACGATGACACAAATAGCCGTAAAAGAATGAGATTCAGGTAAACCTGTGATAAAATCAACAGAGAGATCTTCCCAAGGGTGCTGTGGGGTGGGAAGGGGAAGGAGTTTCCCTGCTGGTGGCTTGGACTTTCCTTTCGTGAGAGTGCATATTTGACAGCAATCCACATAGTCTTTGATGTCCTTGGTCACACCAGGCCAGGAAAAGTGACAGGTGAGGAGGTGAATGGTTTGGGCATGACCAGAATGGCCAGCAAGGGGGAAGTCATGGCAAAGATTAAGTAAGTGCAATTGTAATGTAGAAGGGACGAAAACTTTGTTTTTGGGGTTTTTGAAACTATTCTCAGTATCAGAGAACACGAAATCGGACATGACAGGTACTCCCTCTTTAAGGGAGGCATCACGGAGTTGATCGTAGAAGGAGGAGGAAAGGGATACGGAGTTGACGAAGAGTTGGGAGGGAAGGACCATCACATCCTGATTATGCCTGGGAGTGGCATCACCATGATCTGGTTGCCAAAAAAGGGCATCAGCACACGACCATTACTGGGACCAGGTTTGTATACCATGACGTAGTTGAATTCTTGGAGAAGCACATGCCAACGAGCCTGATGACCAGAGAGAGTCTGTGGCTTCTTCCAATATTCAAGGTTCTTGTGGTCAGTCCAGATCTCAAATTGTTCCTGACCAACGAGATAGTGACACCATTCGTCCAGGGCGCAGATGACGGCAAGGAGCTCTTTGTTGTAGATGGGATAGTTGCACTCAGCACTATTGAAAGAATGGGAGATAAAGGCACAAGGGTGCCACAAACCATCATTGCAGAGGGTGGAGAGCACTGCTCCCGTAGTGATATTGGAGGCGTCAATTTCAACTCGCATCTCCTTTGAGCGATCCAGGAGCCCATGTGGTCACATTTACCTGTTTCATACAGAGAGCCTGCTTGCAAAAGGCCCGATATGTACATACAAATGACCCTGGGATTGGTCTGAGATGTATGAGGGACGTGAGAGATGGTTGGGCCTGAGTGTTAAGATTCACATAGGATACAGGAGGGCCTGTGCATGTACATAGAAGAATGGAATGACATATACGAACAGGCCTGGGGAGGATGGGTGATAGTGATCTTGATGGATATGAGAGGGCCTGCCTGGGGTAGGATAAGAAATAGGTCGAAGGATATGAGGGGTCCCGAATGCTGCAGCTCAAAGTATACTGAGGGGCCCAACCAGGGTAGGTGACACTGAGGTCAATAGTGACAAGAGGGCCCAAGGGCAGTGGGTGACACTGAGGTCGATGGGTACAAGAGGGCCTGAGGTGTGTGGGTGACACCAGGCTCGATGGGTCCAAGGGGGCCCGAGCACCCTGGCTTGATGTAGACCGATGGGCCTGACTGGGGTAGGTGACACAGAGGCTGATGGGTATGAGAGGGCCTGAGTGACCACCCTCGATGGATACCAGTGGGCTGGACCAGGGTAGGTGACGTCCAGCTCGATGGATACGACAGGCTCTGAGGACTGTGGGTAACACTGAGATTGATGGATACGAGTGGGCCTGACTGCCCTGCCTCAATGTATACCAGCAGGCCCAATGAGGGTAGGTGATACCAAGCTCTATGAATACAAGGGGGCCTGAGGACGATGCCCTGATGTATACCGGCAGGCCTGGCCAGGAAAGGTAACACAGAGGCTGATGGGTATGAGAGGGCCTGAGTGACCACCCTTGATGGATACTGACGGGCCCAACCAGGGTAGGTAACACTGAGCTTGATGGGTATGACGAGGCCCGAGGACTGGGGGCCAGAGGCAGCTCAATGGAAACGAAGGGGCCCAACCAGGGTAGGTGATACAGTGGCTGATGGGTATGAGGGGGCCTGAGTGACCACCCTTGATGGGTACCAATGGGCCCAACCAGGGTACGCGACTCCCAGTTCGATGGATACAAGCGGGCCTGACTGCCCTGCCCCGATGGATACCAGCGAGCCCATCAAGGGTAGGTGACACCAAGCTTGATGGATACGAGGAGGCCCGAGGACTTTGGGCAACAGCCCGCTCAATGGACACGAGGAGGCCTGACCACTGTGAGTGACACTGAGATTGATAGATATGAGCGGGCCCGACCACCCTGCCTTGATCACTGGTGGGCCCGCAAAGGGTAGGTGACACAGTGACCGACGGGTATGAGAGGGCCCAAGCACCCTGCCCTGATGTATACAGGCAGGCCCAACAAGGGTAGGTGACACTGAGCTTGATGGGTACGACGAGGCCCGAGGACTGTGGGCAAGAGCCAGCTCGATGGAAACGAAGGGGCCTGACCAGGGTAGGTGATACAGCAGCCGATGGGTACGAGGGAGCCTGAGTGACCACCCTTGATGGCTACTGACAGGCCCAACCAGGGTAGGTGACTCCCAGCTCAATGGATACAAGCAGGCCTGAGCACCCTGCCCTGATATATACCGGCAGGCCCATCAAGGGGAGGTGACACCGAGCCCGATGAATAGGAGGTGGTCCGAGGCCTGTGAGCAACAGCCAGCTTGATGAATACAAGGGGGCCTGAGGACTGTGGGTGACACCGAGGTCCCGAATCAAGTCAGTAACATTCTATCATCATCCAAGAGTCTAGCTCATACATTCCATCAGCAATATATTTGGGAGCAGCTGCACCTCATGAGTTGGCCACTATCCCAAAGCTTGTCAGGGAAAGCTCTGCAGGCATGGCGAACCTCATCGGCAAACTTTCAGCCTGGAGCCAAATTATTCGGCACCATCAATTTATCACCCACATGGTTTCAACAAGGTCGAAATGTTGGTAGTTCCTCAGGTACTCCCGTCAACCATTAATTACATATCATTATACAGGGGGAGTCTGGGTTTCTTGAGGTTTCGGCCCTGCTGAAAACCTCCAAGGGAGACAATAAAACTTGGGAGTGGTTACTTGCGATGCAGGAACATGCCACCCTGCTCTCAGCATCAATGGCGATCATGCTGCCAGAGATGTATCAGACAGGTTGGGAGGCAATGTTGAGGCTTGGCCATTGGGTCGCCGAGCAGGATGACCCCAACCTCAAAGACGTGTTCCAGTTATGGTCGTCGGTCTACAGTGTCGTATCGGTAATGGTGAACTGCATGAGCCCGATTCACAAGGACATCAATGGCTGCCCACAGTGGCTTGACCTCCTCGTCTTGGTCGGCAATGACTCCCAGCTCAACTTCGTCATCCTGACCATCAAGCATTGGCTTTGGTATGATCCTGGCACGGTCCTCCGCCTGTCGGGACAGATGTTAGAACATGGCATCGGTCATGTAGAAGGTGATCAGAGGGTTCTGGCGTATTACATGTGTGACAATGTCCATGAATTCATGGAGGTTTCATGTTGTAATTACATGGACTATGGTAGATGGGGGAGAGGGTAAATTGCTATAATGGTACCTGCCAAATATGGCACAGGATATGTATAAACTGTATATATGGAATACTGAACACTGGCCAAGGTGAGATCACCTGTGTGCCTGACGCAATTCCTGGAGTCGAACTAAATTTGCCATGGACTCCATCATAGATGCCTCTGTCTGCTCCAGTTTGGCCATGTTCTGCTCAAAATCGGCAAGAGCCCTGGCCTCCAACCTATCCAGACGATCATTATGGGCCATGTGCAGAGGGGACTCATCCTCTGGCCATAATCCCTTGTGATTTTTCAGCCGACTATGAATATGCGATCGGGATGTACATACCTGGAAGTAATTGGTTGCCCTCTCATATGCATCACATAGGCAAGTCTCTGCCTCCTGGAGGTGATAGTTCGGCATGTTGACCGCCCACCATGGCTCAGGGAATCCGAAGGTCGGCCACCCGCTGCTCGGGTGGCATTCTGGCAACAGCCTGGGGGTTTCCTCAATGCCCTCCCACTCTCCCGGGTCACACCTGCTAATGTCCCCATGGAGGCCGTCAGGCTTGGTGCCTGTTTTGATGATTTGGGTGCATGATGGGGTGAGAGGGGCTATGGTTTGCTGAGGTGTATATGCTGCAAGATAGAAACTTAACATGTGCTATGAACGTATTTCATTAAAATGCTGATCTGAAACCATACATCAACACTTACCGAATCGGCACACAGGTTGTTGTGCCAAGTAGCAGGCCATTCGTCATGTGGAAGTCCAGTTGAGATAGGAGATTGCCACTATGATCCTGCACTTGTAATACCATAACATCAAGTGTAAATCAGTTGTCTCCATGGCATGGTAGGTGTCCATTGCATGGCGATTTAGTGGTGGATGGAAAGGTAGATATCCAGCTGTGGAGAACGACCCTGATTTATATATGATGGTGGAACTGACATTGGCAGATCCTGGAATCAAACAAAGCACATCAAATCAGCATGGGTAGCAGATCTGTAATAATAATGCATATTTGGCTATACAATAGGGCTACTATCTACAGCCTGGATCGGTCCGGAAGCTCGGCAGCTCTCTGGTGCAATCTGACACTGGTCCCGAAGTCAGGCATAGATTACCTGCTGGTGGGCAGCATAGCATGTCAGTCCTCGGTCACCCCTCTGCTGACTTGCATATGAAAGCCCCTCCCACTCTTGAGATTTGTGGTCAAAGTATTCGGCAGCCCATTCAAACTCAGCCGTGAGTAGGGCAATCTCCTCCTTCCAGCGATCCATTGTAGCTTTGGCACACAACCAATGTACACGATAGACTGCACATCTAAAGTTAGTTCAGAGTTCTTTGGTGGAATCGGACACATCACATTCGGACATCCAGTCATTTGCTTCGGTGTCACCAGGTAAATCCATGCACCAGAACCAAGCCAGCTTGTTGGTGCGATGGTTCTGGGCATTCAGCATGGTGACTGTGGTACTGACCTTGAGATCCTCATCCTTCAAGGGCAGATATCTCGCCATGATGGCCTCATCTGTGGCAAGGCGTATCATGGCTGATCTGCATCTGTGGTATATGGCAACATGCTGATTCACCAACTCATCGACAGCATTCACCTTCCCCCAGGCTTGGGTTGTCTTCGCATGACTGGAAGCATGCCGAACCTCGGTGTGGAACATCACAGCCTTGTCTGCCAATGCAAGTCAGATTTCATGCAAGGCATCATTGGCCTGGCCTGAACAAAGCTTCAACTCCTGAGCGATCAGCTGAAGGCCACCCAGAGCCTTGCACTTAATGAGACCCAAGTTTGATGGTAAGGGCAGCTTCACTTGGTCTGGCCATTTCCCTCCAAGGCTGTTGGCCAGGTCTTCGTCTTCCATGTTACTCTCCATATCAGATGTCTCTGATGGTGCCTCATCATCATTCTCATAGTTGAGGAATGCTGACGCTTCAGCAGAAAATCCTGAAATCTCAGAGGCGAGATGATCAGCTTGGCGGGCAAGGGCTAACCACTGGAGTTCGGTTGCTTTGGATCCTGCCCATCTAATATCTCTTTGCAGGATGGTTTGTACCTCTTTGATTTTCAGTCCCCTCACCAGCCAGGTTGCTGCACTGTGGGGTCCACTCATGCTGTAAGTAGCATCATGCAGGATTTCAAGCTCCACAGCCCAAACCATGGGGGCTGTATTCAGGTCAGCAAGGTTTATTTTGAGAGAGATATCAGACACACCCTTTTCTAACTGGATCTCAAATATATCCATTGCTGAAGGCTCAGCATTCCGATTCTGTATGGCCTTCCTTCCTGAGCCAGCCACTGTTGCCTTTGCTCATCAGGAACACCAGCATCCAGATCAAAGAATGAAGCTGAGGCAGCTGCCGAGGATTTCCAAGCAGCCTTCAGCTTCCTACTCAGACTTCTGGCTGGTGTGATGAATTTAGCTCTGATATCATGGCAGGGAATGTGGGGAAATGCAGACTCATCCAAATCATCTTCATGAAATTGGAATCATTCATCTGGAAATCTAGAAGCTCTTGCCGATGTGGGGAGGACAATCTCTGAGTGGATCCCAACACAATATTCAAACCAGACCATAAGGTCTCGATGATCTCACCATCCACCCATCCCGCCCCTGGAATGAAAAGTGGCACATACCGAGCAAAGCATGCTGACTGATGTCTGTGCACATGCCATATTCCAATCCTGGGTATGATGTCCTGGTTCTGCAGAGGCCGGATATATACATTGCTGCTTAGCCGAGCTCAGAGCTTCTTCATGTAGGAGCAGTTAATGTCATAGAAGCTGATAACCCTCGGAATATCCTTCATGCTGTGGGTCAGGGCATGGACGAATGAATAGTCCATGTTCACCTGCTTGTGTGGATCCGAGTGATCAGTGTCTGGCCCTGCATATCACATACCTCTCCCCCATCTGAAAGTCTGCAACCAAATGTGGCACAGAGCAGCCATGCTGAGCACATGCCGAACCTCCAATCCTGGTCGCCTCCAGGTTGCCTCAGCTTGCATTCACTTGGTTGATAGCCCAATGATTGTTACAACTTGAACACTGGCCTCCGATGTTAATATTCACATCATCTGCAACCTTTGAACACACATACCTCCAGAGGGTGGATGGTGGCATTCAAGTATACATGGTAGTCCAGCCGAGTCACCATCTAGCCAAGGCCATCCATAAGCCAGGTCTGATCGTCTGGACGTCTTTCTTTCATATGTTCTGCGTTGAAATTCCTGCGTTGAAATTCCTGTCCATGATGATAGTTTGGCTATATTTCCAGCTGTTGGCAGGTCAGTGAATTTCCTTGTCATTCAACAAAAATGAGACATACTCTGAAAGCTCATTCGGTGGTACATGCACATTTATCCCCGGCTGTGGACATGCTGGGCAAAACAGGGTGAGTTGACCCTTCGCTGGTTCCTGAGCATGATGGCCGAAGCCATTCCATCTAAGCAGCTTTAGAAGCCTCCACTGTCTGGTGACTGGAAGTAACTCTCGGTAGCGGTCCTTTAAGGGTATAAGTAAAGTTACAATGGTAATTGAGCTTAGACATCATACCAGAACCATGTGAGGAAAGACATTCGAGGTGATCCTTCAGAGCGTGCTGAAATAGTTCATTCCAGAGGTTCCACACTCTAGGTTGTCTCAGATGAAGTTGTCAAGCACAGAAAATGTAAATGCTGTTCTCGGCATTTGTAGAGTTGCAGGGAAGAGCCTACCGTGCAGCAGCTGGAGATATTCGGAGGGCAAGCCAGAGCATGTGCAGTAGTTGACATTTATGAAATGTATGCCACATCAATCATGGTCAAATAATCTGATCCAGTCGGTGGTTGAAGGTATGGCAGGACATCATCTTGGTCAATATCCTTCCATGCTTCATCATTCATAGGCACAGGGCCTCCATGATGGTGCAGGGATTCATGACCACCCGAGGGACATGGATCCCCATCATGACCGAGATGAAGTTCCAAGCCAGTCTGTTGGAACATTGGACACGGCTCCTCGGACATCAGAGAAGATAAAGCTATGAGCTCACCGAAATGAGGGATGATTCTTCAAAAAAGGCACCTGTCCACTGCTGAATTCAATGAAATGCACTCCTCCGATGCTGATCCCTACAACACCAGGTGCAGAATAGGGGCTGACCGAAGCAGTCGGAACACCAATAAATTCCATCTCTATGGCATACACCACATTCCTGGGGATCGGAGGGTGCTTCCATGTCCAATAAAACTCTCAGAAACTCATCTTTGTGAGTGACCCATTCCCGGAGATAGTCATTTGAGGTCTGGATGACCGACAGGATGAGTACATTAGACACAGATACAGAATATGTCTACATTTTTTCTGGGGAATCGGATAGGTTGAATCTCTTGCAATTCCACATCTCCATTGTCTGATCTGAGTTACACATCATTGGAATGATAAAGCGAGAAATCTTGGAGTGCACATATATCGGTACCGAAAGAGAACTGAAGGCTGGACGGCCCAGGCATGCTCGGAGTGGACTGGACAGATTGTGAAGTAGATGTGGTACCATTGTTCTTGGCAGGATCCAATTTGATGAATGTCATCTTTGGACCCCTTGTAGTATTCTTGGCGATGTATGCAGCATGAGTAACTCTTGCAGTCTGTACCTTTCTCCTCACTAGGTTTTTCACCATTGTTGGAGATCAAAGAGAGCACAGTAAGTATTGAAGAACAAAGCAGCTCACATCGCACTACAAGACATGAGCCCAATGAATGCATGGCTGATCTGCTATATTTGGCAGCATGTTATGTCACCCACGTGGCATCTTGGGTAGATGGATCTCAGCTACATGCTGCGGTCAGGTCGCTTGACATTGGATCAAAGTATGTAGTAATATGTTGATTTAACTGGGGAATTTGATTTGTTCCGTCATCTTGGCTAGGGTGCCCCTGACATGGTTTACTCTGTCCGGAGGCATTGCTGTCAACAAGTGTTTTCAGCTACCAAGTGCTCTCAGCTATGCTGGTGAAGGCATATGGATGCACATATATGGGCGAGCCAAGGGAGTATTGGTTGTTATGGAAGCTTGGCTAGCAGGTGCAGGAGAATAATGACAAGACTCCTTAGAGTTTGGTACATGGATGATATAGAATGGAAAGTCAAAATGTACATGTTTGGCTGATTGTACTGAGTAATCCATACCCTCCATCATGTCTGACTGTGAAGAGGATTATGCTGCGACAGAATATTAAGAGACCATCTATCAGGGTTCAGAGGATGAGATGGAAGAAGAGCAAGGAGAGCAGGAGGAGGATGTTGTTGCGACAAATGAGGCAGGTCCATCCAGCCAAGAAGAAGCCGCAGGATGCCAACAAAGTGGAGGAATTTCCGAGGCGACACTCCTGCTCCTGCAAGAGAGATGGCCATTATGGAAAGCAGCGAAAGGAAAGAAGAGAAAAACATATTGGAGGGCTCTGATTCAGGACATCCGATACCTGCAGGAAAACCTGACATTGGAGAACAATGTGTGGGACCATCAACTGAAGGTGAGTCAGAATATTCCTGTGATTCATATTTGATGTTGACCGAAGCATAGAGCTACTTGCAATGGATGCACAAGCAGGGTGGGTGGGGAAGAAAACGACTGGAATCAGGCACAGGACAGTCTGGACAGCCTGGACTGTGATTCGGGAGATGCAGAAGGAAGAGATCAAGAAGGTGATCAAGGCTTGGTATGGAGTCCGGCCCGGCTCGTCAGACATGTTCCGATATTACCAGCCAGTCCTGATGGAAATCATCAAAGGACTCTCCTCTGAGACAATTTGGCAGGCAGAGGTGACTGTGGAGGCTTGGAACCGGCAGGGTGCAACGACAGCAGCTAAGGCATCGTGAGCAGTATTTTCCAATTAAATCGTGATGTGCCGCTTATTCAGGGGATGGAGTAGATTTGTGACTAGGGGTGTGGCTTCAGTCATGAAGCAGTTCGCTGAGGAAATGTGGAGGAGAGGAGGGATCTGGATGGTGATGCTGACCGGATTCAAGGATGAAAAGGGGGAGCTCTTCTCAACCTAGTACGTGGACTTAATGGACTCAGAGTTTGCCGAAGGTCTAAAGTATAGCAGTATGGATTTCAACTCACAGATAGAAAATGGGCCTGAATTCAATGGGATTGAGTCTATTCAAGGCAAATGAGATCAGTATCTTGGCCGATGTTTCAATGCTGCAGGGGATTCTGCCCAAGGTGATGAAGAGGGCAGGGATCAGTCAAAGGATTCGGGGGCAAAGGCGAAGAAGCAGAGGCAGACATGAGGTGATGGCCTGGTGAAGATGGTGACAAGGTCGGATGGTACAATATGGATCCCGGAGATCACTGGCCTTGGGCAGGCCAAATTGCAGGCAATGGTGCAGGGGTTTCTAACGGCACATTACCGTAGGTCATCTTCATGCTTGAGTCAGTCAGCACTGACCATCACAATAGACTTGACATGCAAAAATCCAAAGGTAGCCGTGCCCTTCAAAAAGTTAGCAAAATTCCAGGAGGCTCTATTCACGCCAGAGCATCTCCCAGAAAGCTTTGAGTTTCTGGACGATCCAAGCCACATGAAACCAGCAGAGGCAAAAGAGTTCCTTGAATTCATTCGGCAGCGACAAGAGTCACAACCAGACAACATCTTCATGTTCCAACACAGCCTCAATGGGAATGAAAAATTGGAAGATCCTCTCGAGAGTGGGGAAGAAGCGCCAGAGCCTGTGAAGGGACCAAAGACCTCTTGGAAGAGAACACTGAGCCATCCTGCTCAGGGTTGGGGCCAGAAGCAGAGGGCTGAAAGCTTGAAGTCGGAGCATTCAGAATCGGAGGTGAACAATGATCTAGTGTGTTATGAAAACACCCCTTTTCTTCACACACGCTCACCACTTTCACTTTGCCTTGTCACTCCTTTGCTCAGTGGCACGTGACTCTTCCCATCATGTGACCCACACTTGCTCAAAGACCCAGTGATCCACCTAGCACGTGACCACATGTGACCTAGGTGCTTAGCGACACGACCATGTTGTGTACGCTCTCCATCACTGATCGGGAACAGCCGTGTTCCTGAGTAGTCTTACTTGCGCCTGCTGATGTGCGCTCACACAGCCAAGGATTGCCAATCGCTTACTCGGCCCTGCTCAGTTATTGCGCTGTTCTTGTCAGCTGATCCAGTCAGATCCAGTCATCCGATCTGACACACCAGAGATCGTGGATGGACTAAAGAGGAGAACAATAGAGGAAGGTGCTTCCTGATCGGGAAGCACAGCCCATAGAAGCAGAGTATATAAGGGCCCCCCACTTTATCTCCTCCCCCTTAGTTTACTCCACTTGTATCAACAGCAGGATCTTCGCTCCTCAAAGCTCTCCTTGATATTAAGGCAACTCAATCACTCTTCTATTCCCACCCCTCACCAGGCTTAGTGTTAGCCTGCAAAGTAGTCTCTGGTCCCCATAGTGGTCATGCCCTTGAGCCTAAAACCCTAACGGCATTGCTCCTGCAACACAGTGGCTACAAGCCCAGAATCGGAGGTGACAGGGAAGGGCAAAGGTAAAGGTAAACAAAGGGAAGAGGAGAATCCATCCCCGATACCCTTCAGCAATTGGTTGGTGAGTGGAGATGAGGCTGAATTCTTGCCTAGGAAGGGAATGTCAACCATGGACCGACAACTGAATCAGGGTAGGTGGTCATTTGCGGACTTTGTGTTGAATGAGCCTGATGATATACAGTGAGAGGGACACTGGCTTGAAAGCCACAGAGCCAGAGGCCACATGACCGGCATGTGGCAGGGATGGAGCGGGGTCAGCTGAGACTGATGAGAGTTGGCACAGAGAGAGATAATCCAGGCGATGCCACCAAAGCCCCTCCAACCCAGATGAAGGTGGGACCACCAAGGAATGTTAAGGACCGTGGTTGAGAATTATTGAATCAAAACAGCTGACTGTTAGAGTGTCCTGCAGCGAAAAAGATAGCAAAGCTGAAGGCACCTGTTACAGTATGATCCCCGGCCATTTCATTTTCTTCCTCAACCATGTCTGTCTGCTCTTGCTGCTCATGCAGTCCCTCAGAACCCCCCTTGCTTCCCATGCTCCCCTTCGACCCCACCCTTGATTACTCCTGAGGTGATACTCTAGACTGGGATTCCTTCCCAGTTATTCCCTTAGAATGGGACTCCTTCCCGGAGTCTATATTCTCGGAGCCTGTCTCAACAGACACCAAGATCCTGGACCCTTTAGCTATTGGTCCCGAACAGAGCCTGTTCTCCGTTCCCCATAGTGCTGCCGATCATTGATCGGTCTCTTTCCATTTTGGACTCTTTCATCTCGCTCTCTATATTCTTATTAATGCCGATCACTTACTGCCTCCATGATTGGCACCTTTCGGTAGCTCTACTCAGACTTACTCCCTCCTCAGGATCTATCTCTTACTAGATCTCTAGTACTCCCGCCTTAGTCATCCTTACATAAGCCGGCTACCATTAGTATATATAGCGCTCGCTTCTTTCTGTAACAGGTAACCTTGATCTACGCCTATCTGTGTAATATGTTGTTCCTATCAAACTGGCTTGTCAGCATTTGATTGACCTTCGCCTTCTCTTGCTTCTTATTGTGCTTCTCTTGCATCAATCAACAGATCAACGCCGTCGTCACTCTCACCTTTGATAGAGAGAGCCCCTGTCTGTTGGACATACGGTATCAAGCCCGGTTGCTGTCCTTCACCTAGAACATATGGTATCAAGCCCAGTTGCTGTTCTCCACTAGTCCAGGTTCCCGCCGGAACTCTGCTCGCTGCATACAGTGCCAGTCCAGTTTCTGCAGCTCATCCGTAGCATACAGTGCCAGTCCAGTTTCTGCTACAAGGTGTACTTGCATCCTTGTTAGGAGCAAGGTGTTGCACACCCGTGTAACAGCACCAGTTGCGTCAAGGCCTCACACCCTGGAATTTCAGGTTGATGTCACAGCAAAGCCTTCTGTGTTACGACGCTACCGCACCGTAGTGTTTTAGACTCGGTGAAGCGTACCAAGATACTAGTAGCAGGCACTCAGAAGTAGCCTGGAGACTTAGAGGGATTCTTATACGCCAGAAGATACGCGGTATATTGTGTAGAACTAGCTGGGGGGCTAGTACTACGCCAAGGGGTTTATATACGAGTACATAGGACGCACAGACCAAGCTGTGAGTCACGATAGCAGTAACTAGACGTACTACGAGGCCTAAGTATCCTATAAGGGGATAACCTAGGAAACTGGTAGTTACGATGAAACGTAGAGCTGAAACACGATGATGGGTAAGGGAAGGGCAGTGCGGTTCCATGAGTGACGGACAAAGGAAGGAACCGGAGGTATTGTACAAGTAACGAGGACCTAATGTATCAGAGTTGCATAGGAGACGGAGAACGCGGTAGGTGGAGGGGAAGGGAGAAGGGAGAGATATCGATAAACATAAGGCTGCACGTGGGGGTAGGTTGGATTGTAACAATAGCCCCCTCGTAGGGCGAATACACCATATCACAAATGAACACACCATAGTTAATGCTCCGGGCCGGATTGGTCTCCCCCGTTGACCTTGTAATCATATTGGTTGTCGGGGTTCCATTTGTCCCACCCTCCCCCGGGGTGGGTGCCAGTTGCCTGAGGGCATCGTCTGAGAGTATGGCCTCTGCGGTTGCAAAGAGAGCATCGTTGTTGGGGGCAACGGAGAACTGGGTGTGCGGGGGCGAGACGGTTGCAGAACGGGCAACGGGTGGTAGGGCATTCCGGTCGGAAGTGACCTGGTTCGCCGCAGCCAAAGCAGTGGGCTGATCAGGAGTTGGGGAGATAACGGGGTATGGCTGCTGGATGGCGGGAATGGTGGTACCAAGCGCCTGGGCGAGGCGTCGGGAGGTGCGAGTGATACGGGCACGAGAACGGAGGGTTCGCTGTTGAGAAGGAGGGGCGGAGGCCTCATCTGTGCGTCGGGGGTAGTGACGAGTAGGGGATGGAATCGGGGAAGCATTGGAGATTTCAGAGAGGGGAGTCCTCATGGATTCCTGCGACCCAGTTTCTGATGCTTCGGTGGTGGCGGCGGGCGATTGGTTTTTGCCTCTTTCCGGAGTTGAGCTCGCAGGGCAGAGTACTTGGGAAGGAGGTTCCGGAAATGGAGTAGGGGGTCTGGGGTAGGAGGTGTAGGACTCCTGGACCGAGGCAAAGGTTCGGATAGACGGGTTGGGGATAGGAATGGGAGAGGGGGAGGCAGAGGGTTGGTCAGAGGGGCGGTCATTAACGACTGTCTGCGGGTGAATGGGAGGATTGGGGAACGTAGTCGCATCAGTGAGATACCCAATGTGTTCCGCTTGGGTAGCCACTTTGAGGAGGGGTCTAAGGATATGGGCAATCTGTGGGGGAGGAATCTCGTTGACAATGCGGGCGAAGCCAGCGTAGTAGAGGAGATCCAGTATTTCGCTCCTAAGAGAGGAGAGGGATTCGGAGAGGGATGAGTCATGGGGGCCGGTCCCATATCGACGATCATTTTGGGTGAAGAACGTTTGGTGGAGATAGACACGTCGGTAGGCATTGATAAGACACAGTAGGATGATGGAGGAGTGAAGAGGCCAGTGGGAGGTGAGGAAGGCATCGAAGTCCAGTGATTGAAGGACAGCAATAAAGACCAGTTGGCAGGTGACGAATCCGAAACGATGAATGTTGACAGGGAGAATCTCAGGGACTTGAAAGGAAGAGTCAGGAGGTGGGGGAGGAAGGAAGACAACCATAGTTAATAATGCCAGGGACAGTCTTCGTACCGACAGAAACACTGGTGGGTACGAGGGTGACGAAGGGCTTCGGTGAGACCTTTTATGGTGAAGATGTTGAATGTTCTTTGAAGCCAGGCGAGTTGAAAAGAAGTATAACCGAGGGCGTAGGCAATATCGGAGGCAGGGATGATGACAGTTTCAGCTGGGGAGTATCCAATGGGTTCTGACATGGTGTTCAAAGATAGTGGGTGGTCTTATATCCTTTCAGGATGTCGGGCGCATTCTCCAAACCGAGTTCATCTTCCCAGGTTGCTTCAGATAACAGGTATCCTTTCCAGGCCACAAGATACCACCGACGGCAGGCTGTACCTCGGTGTTTTATGATGTGACTGACTTCGTATTCTTCTTCAGTAGCCGAGAGATCTGGTGGCGGTCGGGGGAAGTTGGGGCCGTGTTCATCAGTTTCAGTATAGGGGGTGAGAAGGGAGGCATGGAAGACCGGGTGTATTTTCCAGGACTGTGGTAGGTTTAGTTCATATGCCACAGCGGAAATGATTTTTTTGATGGAAAAGGGGCTGTGTTGTTTAGGGGATAGTGTTCGATTGGACGATAGGGGTAGATTTGTAGTTTCTAACCATGCTTGTTGTCCGATGGTGAAGGGAATGAATTTACTGCGGTTCCTGTCAGTCATGATCCGTTGGGAGTTGACTAGAGTGGATTTGGCTTCCTCTCGCGCGGAGGTTAATTCGGCAAGCCGGTTGGTCAGGTGAGGTACGAAGGTTGGGCCAATTCTGGGATAGGCACGGGGTTGATATCCCATCATCAGGAAGAAGGGAGATTGTTTAGTTGCCGAATGAGTCATTGAATTGTGGTGAAATTCGGCCATAGGAAGGAGGTCAGGCCAAGACTCGGGTTTCTCTTGGCAGAATAATCAGAGGTAGGTTTCAAGTTCTTGGTTGACCCGTTTGGGCTCTCCATCCGTCTGGGGGTGGTAGGCGGTGGACAGAGCTACGTCGTAATGGAGGAGACGGGAGAGTTCAAGTGGGAAGATAGAGGCAAATTGAGGGCCTCAATCGGATATGACACGGTCATGGAGTCCAAAACGAGGAAAGATGTGTTTGTAGAATAGGGAGGCAATGTCAGCAGCGGATACCTTTTTGGAACATGGGATGAAAAGCACCCCCCGGGTAAGGCCGTGGTCCACCATGACCAAAACAGTATCCAGGGAGCCGACAGCGGGCAACCCGGAAATAAGGTCCATGGTGAGATGCTGGAAGGGGCGGGTGGCAGTGGTGGGGACGGGGACGAGAGGGGGCTGAGATGGGTGGGTGTTGACCT
>JBBPNY010000312.1:0-23073 GCA_038091165.1 Rubroboletus pulcherrimus
CTGCCCTCGCTGCACCCTTCCTGCTGCTTCGGCATCTCCCGTCTCAGACCCCTGGCACTCCGCTCCTCTCTTCCTCCAGCTCCTGGTCCTGTCACGACGCGGCCCTTCGGGCCGCTCCGCTCCACCGATCGGTACGGGAGGAGGCGTCACAGCACTGAATATCTCACCAGATTCATCGTACGTTGCAGCCGGATCGGAAGATGGGTCAGAAATTGTCTGGTGTTGGAGGGCGGGAAACGCATTGCAGGTCCAATGAGACACCCGGAATCGCAGGTTTCATCTGCCAAGTTTTCTCCAACAGGTGATCGGCTTGCCTCAGCATGCACTGGGACTGCGATTCAAACCGCATTTGGCACGGCCGTAGTGGTGACCAACTAGCATGTCTCAGCTGGTGACAGACCGACCTACTCTCTTTGACGTGGATGGCGGTTCGGACACTAATGCATATATCGCGAGAGCCACTGCGCTCGTAGCGTCGAAGATCTGCACGGTGGACAAATTCAGACCAAAAGGACCTGTTACTCGTACTCGTATGCCCGTGGATTCATGGACTCCTCGATCTCGCCCCCATCACATGGTCATGGAGGTGTCAAGGAGACTCTGAGCCTACCTCTGGGCGTCATTCTGAAACACGAGCTGGGTCTGTCAACGACAAACCCTACGCGTCACTCCGACCACGCAGGGTGCCAGATGACCGCGATTTGTCGACGCGTTCGACCAGCCTGGCCGGGTGCAGTATGTGAATCTGGGATCACTCTGAGGATAGCTCGGCGAGTCAGCCAAGTTTTTAAATGCCATTTCAATAGCTCTTGTTTAAGTGATCAAGGTAAGAACAGCCTTATCAGAATCCAAGGATAACCCATGGACAGGAAACGTGACAAGCACCATCCATTCCACAGTCCAGATCCATCTGGACAACAAAGCGAGGTAGGCATGCACTCAGTTCGTGACGGGTCCCATGCATTTGGTTGCAGCATCGCCATCCTGTACGTGTCTCAGACAATCTCGTCGCAAGACCTGGTAGGCTCGGCTACTCACAACGATATCGCAGCAGAGCTTGATGTGGGCACACTGGCCATCAGCTGGGATAGTCGTACACGGCTTTCCCTCCAAACCAGTTGGAGGCTAGTTGCACGATCGTCAACACGGCTCGACAACAGACGACACTACAACTTACATTCGCGGTATACTAGCAGCATACCGTCGTGCAGGCAGCAACAGCGCCAGCCATAGCCAACAGTGCAATAAAAACGGAGGTAGGACGAATGAACATGTTGAAGAAGGCTTGGTTTGTTGAGATGGGGATTGTTACGGACTGGAGTGGGCTCTTGTATAGGTTTTTCCCTCCTCACTTCATGCGGGAGCTGAAGAGTTGCATCCGACTTGCGTTTCATGCTGCGCAATTATTGTCCGACCCTCGCCGCATGCGTTCAGATCGCGCTGATGCCTTACTGAGTACCTCCTTTCGTCGTGTTGGATACGTGTCGACGAGGGCACTCGTTGTTCTATACTGTCGTTCTGAATAAAGATGTTTCATCATGTTGTTTGGGGTACTCGAGGGCTTACATATGTAACCGAAAAACCCTCCTTGAAGGCTCGCAAAATGTAGCCAATAATTCTAGAAAAATGTGCACGTAGTTAGCGGGGATAGCACGAAGACCATTGACGCGTACCGAACACGACGAGAGGAGGTACTTGGTAAGTATAACACATATTCTGAGCTGACCTTGGATTATCATGCAACGCTTGATATTCTCCTGTGTTAGGGACATTCGGAATTCGTTGTGGAGGATACACCGATGAGGGGGGGCCTGCTGCGGCTCGCGGCCTATTATCGCCGCGAAACAAACCGCCAAACATCACAACATGTCCTTGTCACTGTGACTACGCGTCGAAGAGCGCCTCAATTGCATATGTACACAGGGCCGCAGTGCAAAGTTACCCAGGCGCCACCTGCCTCCCTGTCAACAGCATCCAATCTTGCAACGCGAGGACACCGAGGTCTGTCACATATCGGAAACTGCGGTATCCTTGTGGTACTCGGAATGACTCATATCTAGGGATTTGCTGGGTCGTCGATCTTGAACGAAGTGAGGACGAGGGTCGTGTTTCTCAAAGCCTCGAAAATCGTTTCGAACTGTGGGATAGATGGGCATTCGTGGACGATACATTCTTCCTGTGAACCAAACCATCCTAGAGTCAATAGCAATGGTGCTAGTGAGGGCCAAAAGTAAAAGACCCACTGGGCCCTCGATCCCCCGGAAGACCATAGTAATGGCGTGAGAGCACAGAGACCCGGCTCATGACAGCGGCGAGCATCATGTGTCTGACCTATCGACTACGCCGCACATTAGCCATTCGGCCAAGGTACCTCGTTCCTACTGGTCCCCCCTAATATGTATAGACGATGATGCTTGAGTGCGGCAAAGGAGGCCTACGTCTCTCAAAATAAGGAAGCATGACTTACCATCCGGCCGCCGCCTCCCGTATCCAACTACGTTGCAAGGAATCATCCACAGTGTGACCTCAGGCCTCGGTATGAGTGGTAGTAGACTCGGACTCGTCATAGGGCAGCAAGTAGCGTCGCGGCGCGCCCCGCATGCCAATCCTGCACGCCAATCTGCTCCGTCACAAGAGCGCTTGGCGTCCTGTCCTGTTCCGGTTCTTGGCACTTGCGCACTTGATGAAAGGATCATCGTCAAACTTGTGGCCTGTACCTTAGGACCCACGCAATACGGCGGCATCGACACTAGGACAGTGGTAAGACTGATACTGATGGGGACGCTTGACGGGACACCGGCCCCGGGAACCACTGATAGCCGAGACGACGCACAATGGCATCGCGGAGCCTCCTGATGAAAACATGTTGAAAAAGTACAGGTCATCCGCGCATGACACGACACGAGCTATCGAATTCCAGGCCGACGATAACCAGTGAGTGGCGTGCGGTCCCGCCAGAGAATTCAATGTGACTCGCAATAGAGCATACGTGTAGTGGCCATGTTCGCAGCGTCGAGTCATACACGGAACACACCAGGACACCGGTCTAGATCAAACGGGTCAGAGGCGCATGCTGGGATGTATGAACGAACATGACGAATGTATGTGCACACGGCCAGAGCAGACCATTCCGGTCAGCAACTTCGCCACCTTGATGTGACAGCACCGGGGCTGTACGGCTCCGGAGGTGGCCGGTGGAGGACTAAGGAGGTACGTCCGACGGACGAGGGACGAGGGAGAATCATAGCCTTGGTGTGTGGACCTTCGCGATATGTAAGCGACTCGGACGAGCCATACTAGCGCTTGGTACGATGCCGCCCAGTCACCAGCGACATCCAAGAGAGTAACCCAGAGATGTCCAGATGTTATACGAATCGGAATTCGCCATCATATGTTGCGCATGCGAACATATGGATGCCCCACAGCAATTCATGTCCGGTGCGTGGTGAATACAAATACAAAGTACCTCATCTAGTATCGAGTCTTGAGAATTTGGTAATGGGAGGCGATCTCGACGTCACTTGGATCATTGTAGAGGCATAGCCATGGAATGTGAGCATCTGACGATGGCGGGTCACGGCATGACGGAAGGACCAAGTACTTGCGAATCTGCAAAACGCTACGGCTTGACTAGTACTCTTACAAGTTACAACCGGCCGTTTTGGGTGTGATTGGCGGATGCTAGGTCAAAAAAAAGGAAATTAAGGGTGTTACTAGAAAATAAAACGAGCGAAGCTAATGAGCTTTTTTAGAATGCCGATGTTGGATAGTACGCCAGTGGTGTATTCAATGAAGTGGCGAAGCGTGAAATGATATCTAACGTGCTTGAAAGCGCGGCCCGGGGCTGCTGACTAAGCATGCATAGCCTCTGCTTTACTCCATGACATCGTCGGTATGGCGTTCACACAGCTACGAGTCGTTGTGTGACTCGAAATGCGGGCCCACAGAAAGTTGAAGAATGGAGGGTGCATGTCTTACTGGTGCTGATGGTTTGTGCAGATGGGAGACACGGGAAACTGGAAAAGGCGGACGAAATCTTGTCACAAGACTCAATCACACGGAGTATCCAGAGTTTGTCACATATTCTTGTTGGGCGCAACTGCGTAAATGGGATAAACCTTTGGAGGACGCTCAAACGCGACTGGTAGTTTTCACTTGTTCTTCCATGACAAGTTGACTGAATTGGTACCCATGCTCCGAGTTAAATGATGTTGGTATACCGCTGGTAGCTTACGTCGCCACGCTCGACCAGCCCGACCGGGCGCAGTATGTGAATCTGGGATTAATCCGGCGAGTCAGCCAAGTTTGTAGATGCCATTTCCATACCGCTCGTTAAGGTAAGAAATTAAGAACAGCCTTCTTCTGTAGGATGGTAGGGTGTTTTAGACTGGTTAGAACTAGTTCTGACGGTTCTGCGTTTACCGAGTACCATAAAGGACCCTTGGTTTCCTTTTTTCGCTCGGATTCAAAGGCTATGATTGGAGGAGAGGGCTACGTGAGTGTGGAAGATGGTAGCGTCGGCAGTGGGTTTCCTGAAGTTTTCAGAATCCGAGGATAACCCATGGACAGGAAACATGACAAGCACCATCCCTTCCACAGCCCAGATCCATCTGGACAACAAAGCGAGGTAGGCATGCACTCAGTTCGTGATGGGTTCCGTGCATGTGCCTGCAATATCGCCCTCCTGTACGTGTCTCAGACAATCTCATCGCAAGACCTGGTAGGCTCGGCTACTCACAATAAAATAGCAGCAGAGCTTGGTGTGGGCACACTTGCCATCAGCTGGGATAGTCGTACACGGCCTTCCCTGCCAACCAGTGGGAGTCTAGTTGCACGATCATCAACACGGCTCGACAACAGGCGACACTACGACTCACATTCATGGCATTCTCGCAGCATACCGTCGTGCAGGCACTGGTGGCAACGGCACCACTGGCCATAGCCAACAGTGCAATAAAAACGGAAGTAGGACGAATGAACATGTTGAAGAAGGCTTGGTTTGTAGAGATGGGGACTGTTAGGGACTAGAGTGGGCTCTTTTGTAGGTTCTTCGCTCCTCACTTCATGCGGGAGCTGGACAGTTGCATCCGACCCGCGTTTCATGCTGCGCAAGTATTGTCCGACTTGGAGTTTCACTTGAGTTTGTCCGACTCCCGCCCCATGCGTTCAGATCGCGCTGATGCCTTACTAAGCACCTCCTTTCGTCGTGTTGGATGCGCGCCGACGAGGGCACTCGTTGTTCCACACTGTCATTCTGAATAAAGTACTCGAGGGCTTACATATCTAACCGAAAAACCCTCCTTGAAGGCTTGCAAAATAATGTAACCAATCCTTCCAAGGAATGAAGGAAATGGACCTTACAGTATGTGAGCACTGACCGCATGCCAATAATTCTAGAAAAATGTGCACGTAGTTGGCGGGGATGACACGAAGACCATCGACGTGTACCGAACACGACGAGAGGAGGTGCTTGGTAAGTATAACACATATTCCGAGCTGACCTTGGATTATCATGCAACGCTCGATATTCTCCCGTGTTGAGGACATTCGGAATTGGTTGTGGACGATACACCGATGTGCGAGAGCCTGCTGCGGCTCGCAGCCTATTATCGCCGCGAAACAAACTGCCAAACATCACGACATGTCCTCGTCACTGTGACTACGCGTCGAAGAGCGCCTCAATTGCATATCTACCCAGGGCCGCAGTGCAAAGTTACGCGGCCACCACCTACCTCCCTGTCAACAGCATCCAATCTTGCAACGCGAGGACTCCAAGGTCTGTTACATGTCGGAAACTGCGGTATCCTTGTGGTACTCGGAATGACTCATATCTAGGGATTTGCTGGGTCGTCGATCTTGAACGAAGTAAGGACGAGGGTCGTGTTTCTCAAGCCTCGAAAATCGTTCGTCGTCGTTTCGAACTGTGGGATAGACGGGCATTCGTGAGCGATACATTCTTCCTGGGAACCAAACCATACTAGAGTCAATAGCAATGATGCTGGTGAGGGCCAAAATTAAAAGACCCACTGGGCCCTTGATCCCCCGGAAGACCATAGTAATGGCGTGAGAGCACAGGGACCCGGCTCATGACAGCGGCGAGCATCATGTGTCTGACCTATCGACTCCGCCGCACATTAGTCATTCGGCCAAGGTACCTCGTTCCTTATAGTCTCCCCTGTTATGTATAGACAGATGAGGCTTGAAAAGCGGCAAAGGAGGCCTACGTTTCTCAAGATAAGGAGGCACGACTCACCACCCGGCCGCCGCCTCCCGTACCTAGCAGCGTTCCAAGGAACCATCCACGGTGTGACCTCGGGCCTCAGTACGAGTGGTAGCGGACTCGGACTCGTCATAGGGCAGCGAGTGGCGTCGCGGCGCGCCCCGCATGTCAAATCCTGCATGCCGATCTGTGCCGTCACAAGAGCGCTTGGCATCGTGTCCAGTTCCTGACACTTTCATACTGACCATGTTCAGTGGGCAAGGATCATTGTCAAACCCGTGGCCTGTACCTTAGGACATGCCGCGCAATCCAACGGCGGCCCATCGACACTAAGACAGTGGTAAGACTGATACTGACAGTGGGGACGCAAGTTGGTGGGACACCGGCCGGTAAAAGTCGTTCTGCGATAATACGGCTGCGCGGATTCCCACGGATTTCGATTAACCCTAGTTTGGACTTAGACAAGGCCATGTTGACGCGTGGCACGTGAGGTAGGACAACTCCAGGATAACTACCTCTCCTGTTCCACTATTGGTACACCACCATTACAAGTACTAGTACTGCTCGCTCGGCCATGGACCGTAGCTTGTCTCTGTGATTTCCTGATCCGAGCTCCATTTCGACGTGTAACTGCAACACTCTTCGTTTGTCTCCCAATGAGCGCGTTCAGCGAGCAGTGGCCCGACATCCTTCAGCACAGTCGGCTATCCCTTTCAATCAAGGTTTTGGATCCATCGGAGAAGGACTTCGCCATCTGCCGCGATAGGATCTATGCTCGGCAAGTTACTGGATAATAATATCATTCACAATGATTCTCGAGGCCGATCGCACTGGCATGTCTATCGACAGCTTACTCTGGTCACCAAACCACCGGGAACCACTGATAGTCGGGACGACCGTTCATGACCTGATGGAAACACGTCGAAAAAGGACACGTCGTCCACGCGTGACATGACACGAGCTATCGAATTCCAGGCCGATGATAACCGGTTGACCAGTGAGTGGCGTACGGTCCCGCCTGAGAATTCATCGTGACTCGCAATAGAGCATACGTGTATTGTACTGGCCACTTTTGCAGCGTCGAGTCATACACGGAACACAGTAGGACACCGGTCTAGATCAAACGGGCCAGAGGCGCGTATGGCCGGAATGTACGAACGAACATGACCGGCGTATGTGCACACGGCCAACGCAGACCATTCCGGTCAGCAACTTCGCCACCTTGATGTGGCAGCACCGGGGCTGTACGGCCCCGGAGGAGGACCGAGGGAGAATCATAGCCTTAGCTGAGTGCCATGTGGACGTTCGCGATGTCTAAGCGACTCCGACGGATGAACCATACTAGCTTGGTACGATGCCGCCCAGTCCCCAGCGACAACCAAGAGAGTAACCCAGAGATGTTCAGATGCTATACGAATCGGAGTTCACCATCGTATGCTGCGCATGCGAACATGTGGACGTTCCACAGCAATTCATGTCCGGTGCGCGGTGAATACAAATACACAGTACTTCATCATCGAGTCTTGAGAATATGGTAATGGGAGGCGATCTCGACGTCACTTCCGGGATCATTATAGAGGCATAGCCATGGAATGTGAGCGTCTGACGATGGCGGGTCACGGCACGACGGAAGGACCAAGTACTTGCTGATCTCCAAAACGCTACGGCTGACTAGTACTCTTACTACAAGCGGCCGTTTTGGGGCTGTGAGTGGAGGATGCTAGCAAAAAAGGTTAAAATTGGGGGTGTTGCTGGAAAAAAAAAAGTGGAGCCAATAAGCTTTTTCAGAATGCCGATAGTTGGATACGCCAGTCCTTGTATTCGTTGGAGTGGCGAAGCGTGAAATGATGGTCGTCGTTGTACTTACGTGCAAAGCCATCTACGCGTGAGCGGGGCTGCTGACTAAGCATGCATAGCCTCCGCTCCACCCTCCATTGGCGTTCACACGGCTACGAGTCTTTGTATGACTCGAAATGCGGGCCCGCAGAAAGTTGAAGAATGGAGACTACATGTCTTATGAATACTGATGCTTTGTGCAGATGATGGTTCATCGACATCAAGAAAAGGCAACTGCCAGTAAGGCTGTTCATCCGTGCCGAGCCCCAGATCACTCCGGATCGTAATCAGGGACAGCATCACATGGTCTGTTACGATATATCGGGTCAGATTGTACGGTCAAGTTCCACATGACACTCAGGCGGAATACCGTGAAGGGCAAGTATGACCGACCCATCATTAAGCTCGTGAACGTAAGTGCCTATGTAATAATGACAGTCCTTCGGCGCTTCAGCCAGGATACACCAGGGCGGGATGGCAGGATTCCGCCAGAAACTGTTGTATGAACCCGCCAGTTCGACGGTCGACCTTGCCAAGATACCCACGGTTCATGGAAAACTCCTCAGAAACATTCATCCACCGGCAGTGCGATGCCCATCATTTTTACGCGGGATAACTTGAAATATCGTCAACACAAAACTTTTGCGTGTGCGGCGAACCGTTTGAGCCTATCTGAGTAGTTCCAGGCGGGGAAGGGCAATACATTGAGCATGTGGCCGCTGGCGCCACCATCGGTCTTGGCCTGCCATTCCCCGATTCAGAGTGACGCTACGTCGGGTTCATCCTGCGTCTTTCCTTCTGGAAGCGAAGTACGTCTGTCAATTATTGGACTCGCAAGGGTGAGGGAGTACGATGGGAATACAGGAACAACTTGGGGCAGGTCTGGAAGACGGCTTACCGAGTACCACGCGCCAGCCTCGTCTCACGATCATTGAGCTAACCACGCGAGTGTAGATCAGCGTTCAGTACCAGCTCGCTTTACTCAAGATCTACAATCACAATGTGATCACGAATCGTGTGTAAGCCACCAAGGGACTGTATCGGTTCACACTGCAACGACATAGCGTATGTTTTGTCGGGTCGCCGGCGAAGGGAGCTCGGCCATGTATTTACGCTGATACCCATGCCCTGCCCAGTGATCGCGCAAGACGGAACCATTAGAGGGATTCCCAGGTGGGTAGTTTCGCCAGGTCAAGGGCGAATCGCTGTCAAATGGTTGGTTCTAGAGTGGGCCGAAACTCGGGGGGGCAGGGTCATGATACCTGAGACAGACGAGGTCGGCGAAACGGTCGGCGCCGTTGAAGTTGCGAGGAGGTGATTGATGTCACTGGCTAGAGAAGAACGTTTGTGTCTCAGAGTCTTCTGGGCCAAACATTTCCGCCGCGCTGAATGCTGTGTGAAAATCTCACGCCTGCGGCACTATGCAGGAATTGTGAATTCATGTGCCTCATTCACCACAGCCTCTTGGGAATTCCTTGTTGGGGCCATCATGATCCCAATCCTGTGCTCCGCTTCCTGTGATCCAAGCCAGCTAATTCGCTTTAGTTGAGTGACTATGCATTCAAGCGCTGCAGCGGACCATCTCCATATCAACAAAGTCTATGTCTTATCATACTTTGTTTTTCCTCAGGCTGTGCGTATTCGCCATCTAAATCGGCTCTAATCAAAGTTTGTGTGTGCTCGGGAGGCGAACTCGTCAATTGCTTGCGTTCGTTCTAAAGGGCCAATATTATATACCCGGATACAGAAGTCCCCCGAGTCGGGTATATAAACCCTGAGTCGACCCCAACTTCTTTTGTATATCAAGCTGCCTATCTCATCTCATATTTCCTCCATCCACATCCCTAACTGTTTCATACCCAACGAGCATCATGTCCTGCCCAGTCTCTCCCGTGCTGGCTTCTCCAGTCAATGCTCATGACCATCACGTACACTCTGCTGGTGTATGTCCCATAACAGGGATCACACACGCTTACTGTCCCCCACAACCCGGTGACCTCAGGTCGCCTTGTCCAGCCTTAAACACGCTGGCGAACCACGGCTTCCTGTAAGTCCTCTCCAACACGTCGTTTCCTCTCCGCATCCACTGACCGCGTTTGTGCTGCCTAGACCACGGAACGGCAAAAAGATTGGCGTATTCGATGTCGCCAGGGCCCTCCGGGAGGGATACCAATTATCCACCGTGCTCGCTTACTTCCTCGCTTTTGCCGGGTTCTTCCTCCTCGCACAATACCGTAACATGTCGCTCGCCGATCTCGCACGACACAACCTGATTGAGCACGACGCCTCCATTTTTCACGTCGATGCACACAACGAAGACGAGTACGCACCCATAGCAGTGAACGACTCACTCATGAAGGTCGCACTTGAGCGAGGCGGACGCTATCAGCCCGGTCGTATGACACTCGAGGACATCGCCAACATTCGCGTGAAGCGAGAAGCAGAGTGCCGGCCGTTGGATGGCGTCCACGCGGAGATTGCGCGTGGAGAGATGGCGATCGCCATTGGCATTTTGGGCGGCGAAAACGCGGGGACAGAGGGCATTGACATGGACACGCTGCGTCTATGGGTACGACAAGAACGTCTACCTGACGGCTGGCGGCCGAGCCACACCCAGGGTCTCTACAAGACTTACCGAATGACGACGGTCATACGGGAGCAGATGAAAGCGATCAAAGAGGGAAGGATACACAACGTCCTGGGCGACGAAAGCGAAACTGGATCTCAAACAGGGGAGTCTGCGAAGACGAAGTGAGTCTATCTCGACCGAAAACCGACGAGTCTACCGTATCTCCATCATGATTTATTTCGATTTATACCCAAGGACCTTTTTTTTTCGTTTGTGCTTTACATCTGTCTATATCTATTTGCACGTTTACATACCGCCTTAATTGACTTCGTACAACTTTATTCTGTATTTAACAGCCTGTTCGTACCCGTAGTGTAGATTTGTACTTGTCCTCCATTAATGTTGCTGTTCAAACATTCATCGGTGTATCTGTGGGGAAACCAATTGCAAGAGATTCGTCATTGGGCGAGCCGAAAATTCGGCAAGGGGCCTCAGAAAAAGCGTGCGGAGTGCGAATATGCATCACGTGCGACTGTCGGACGCGGGAATGTTGAACTCCGACTCAAAAGAAAAACACCGTATACTCCAGGTTGGACCAGCAATGTGCCGAGTGCTTTGCAATTTGCTTAATTGTCGGCTCTGTAGTTGGCTGCAAAGGCATAGAGAAATGATGTACACTAGGTCACTTTGAGTGTAATTGGTAGAAGGTCGTGGGAATATGTATCGGAAAGGAACGGAATCCAAATATGAACAAGTCACGCGACACTGAGAACAATACAATTAGCCAGCTCAACTCAACTCATCTCAGCGTGGACATCAAATGTAGACGCCGGATATGATTGATTGATTGATTGATCATGTTCGGGTCAGTACCTGTTTCGGTTTGTCCGTGGGCTTACTACCTCCCCCTGGGGGTGGTCATGTCGAATGCGTATAAAGCGACGCCGTTCTTATCCCGTGAGTTTCTTCATTCCTGTCTTTCTCTGTTCCAACCATGAAGATCCTCGCTGTTCTGTATCGTGGTGGCGGGGCGGCCACCGCTGAGCCCCGTCTTCTGGGAACCACCGAGAACCAGGTCGGTCGCCGTCTTTACCTCTTCTCGACATGTTTACTCATTCTGTGGTATCTTTAGCTGGGTCTCCGCCCCTGGCTTGAGTCCCTTGACCATGAATACATAGTATGTCTTCTTTACAGGTCGTCTCCCACGATATCTCGATCTCTCTGTAGGTCACAGATGATAAGGAGGGTCCCGACAGCGAATTCCAGAAACACGTCCAGGATGCCGAAGTGTTGATCACCACCCCTTTCCATCCCGGTTACCTCACTGGTGATTTGATGAAGAAGGTGAGCTCGATATCATATCATCCGTGCTGTTCATACCGACACTCTTTCAGGCGCAGAATCTCAAAATCTGTATCACCGCTGGTGTCGGTTCTGATCACATCGACTTGAACGCCGCCGTCGAGAAGAACATCCAGGTTCTCGAGGTAGGTTCAGTCGCCGTGATTGGAGGACGTGATCGTGATCATCGATTTCAAAGGTCTCTGGATCCAACGTCACCTCCGTCGCCGAGCACGTGGTGATGTCCATTCTCATTCTCGTCAGGAACTTTGTCCCAGCCCATGAGGTAATATCGCTATGCGAAGATTTACCGTTCTATGGCTGATCTATCCAATCCAGATGATCGAACGCGGTGATTGGCAAGTCTCTGATGTTGCACGCAACGCCTTCGACCTCGAGAACAAGGTGATTGGTACCATCGGTGCTGGTCGTATTGGGTACCGTGTCCTCCAACGCTTGAAGCCTTTTGACCCCAAGGAGCTCCTCTACTACGACTACGCTGCTCTCCCGGAGGGTAAGATAAGATTTCACCGTCTCACAACGTATTCATTCCTCTTCGCAGCCGCTGCTCAGGCCGTTGGTGCCCGCCGTGTCAGTGACCTCCAAGAATTTGTATCTCAATGTGACGTCGTCACTGTGAACTGTCCCCTCCACGATGGCACTCAGGGCCTCGTCAATGCTGAGCTCCTCAGCCACTTCAAGCCCGTACGTAGTACACAACCCAACCCCGATGTGTTCATCTGACATGCGATCGCGACAGGGTGCATGGTTGGTCAACACTGCCCGTGGTGCCATCTGTGACAAGGATGCCGTCGCTGCAGCTCTCGAGAGCGGCCAGCTCCGCGGTTTGTCCTCTACCACCTCCACATGTTGAACAATCGCTCACGCGTGTTCCGTGTCGTCGTCGTGTAGGCTACTCTGGTGACGTATGGAACGTCCAACCCGCGCCCAAGGATCACGTCTGGCGTACGATGAAGAATTCGCTCGGTGGTGGAAACGGCATGGTACCACACTATTCTGGTACGACACTGGATGCACAGGCGCGTTATTCGGCGGGCACGCGGAGCATCCTCGAGAACTATTTGAGCGATAAGCCTCAGGAGCCACAGAACGTGATCATTGGTCTCGGTGTGTTCTCGTCTCGACTTTTTTTCCCCACTGACAATCTACTGACGTCGTGATGTGCGCCCTTGTACATGTGAATAGGCAAGTACGAGACGAAAGCATGTACGTCGTCTTTTTTTTTTTTTGGGGGGGGGTGTGGGTCTGTTACTGACTTGTGTCCCAGACGGAGAAAAACGAACGTAGAGTCGTGCGTGTCCGAGGACGCGAGTCAGGTCTGCTATGGGCGGCCGTTTTTCCAAGTGTATTTGTACCACCCTCGCAATGCGATCGTTTGAGTGACGTCCTTTCGTGACACATGTCGTTCGGTGGTAGGCATTTGTACGCGAGTGAGATCCGTTTGACAACGTAGGGTGGGTATTATGATATCACTCACTATTGATATTGTTGGTTTGGCCCCGGCCCATGTTTGCACGGTCACCGTCGGAATTTGTCTCCCTTGAGAGATTGGTCACGGATGTAAGTTGTGCCAAAGACATCTGCAAGGAAAGGTGGTGTTATATACCATGGCGAACATCCCGAGTTTCGGGGACGTGGAAGGTGACCATCGGTCTATACAGACCATGGTACATTCACCGATCCATGTTTCTCGTTGGGCGACTCTTGTCGGAAAATCTCAACTATTCCCTGCAGGGGCTGTTTCTGATCATAAGCGAGGATTGGTTTGAGAGTCGAGGCGGGCAAACGAATCGACAATTGGGAGCATCGATCGTACTTGTTGCGGAATTCGAAACCTGGGTGCGTATCTGCGATTTCATTCGTGATGCGTGATGGCATCAAAGGCAGCGTGTGGTCCGTTATATACAAAAAGGCGGCGTCATTTGCATTCGAAGAAGATCGTCTCGTAGCATACACCAACGCCAATCAAGTCGACCGGCCGACAAGATCTCGGGGCAGATAGGTCTTGTGCTTTTCCATTCCCATTCCAGAAAGGACGATTCACGATTTTATTGCTGGAACGTCAACCCACTGGCCCAGGCCTGTGGCGTATCCCTCATTTGGAACGTCAAGACGCCTCCCTGCGCGATTTGATCATGTCGAATGATGGGCTGTTCCACGTGGCGGCCGTTGACGCTCAGAGAATGGACGTGGGGTTTCGACGGTGCGCCATGGGAGACGATGTCCAATTTCCTGTTCGACGATGGCAGGTCGATCGATACCTTGTCGAAAAAGGGACTGAACGCGAGATGAACAAGGATGGAACGCGGGGAACCCGAAGAGGGAGATGCATACCTCCCAACGACGTAGTCACCTGATACAGGGTTCACGGGATAGAATCCGAGCGCGCTGAAGAGATACCAAGCGCTCATCTGACCGCAGTCTTCGTTCTGGGAAACTGAGGTGAGCCGAGGGGAGGTGACGAGTATCATAAGCATTTACCCCAGACAGTCCGTTGACGGTTGCGTTGTAGTCCGACGTTGCGATTTGACGAACACGGGTCTGCGATTTAGATGCAGCGCCGACCAACGAATAGAGATAGGGAATGTGGTGGGAAGGCTGTGGTAAAGTGCATCAGTAAGGGCCGTGCTCTCATCATTCATCGCAACCTCATTCGTATGATCATTATGGCCTACCAAGTTGACATGAGCCCTCCATCAAGTCCACCAACGGAGTTACCATCACTCACCGCCATCGAAATGTTCGTCCAAGAACTCGATGAAGCTCTTATTTCCACCCTTGCGCTCGATCAGCCCAGCAACGTCATGCACTGCATCGAATGTGTATGCCCATTTATCGCCCTCTGTCCACCCGTTATCTGGACCTGCCCAAGCCCCGCTGGCATTCCTTGCCTCCATAAATCCAGTTGCAGGGTTGAAGATAGTAAATAGGTTCTCCATCGCACGTTCTCGGAAAAACACCTGTTCGCTGGTCTTATTGAGCAGGCCGGCTAGCACGGAGACCGCAAAGTCGTCGTCTACGGCCATGTTTAGGATGACCTCGTGAGTGACCTACTCAACAAGACTCACAAGAATAATCGAGCGTGCGGGAAGCAGACTCGGAGTGGATATCATCCGCGACCCAGCCTTTTTGCGCGTAGACGGAGGATAAACCTGCACGCACTTCGTAGTCAACGAACTGAAGGAAGGTTCATTCAGCAGAACTGTATATTAATCGCGAAACGTGCCTCTTCGCGATCGCCGTACCTGCGCATGTGTCAGATAATCATCAACACACATGTAGTGACCTCACGAAGTTGTATTGTCATTGATTGGGGCTACGGTAGCATCCTTATATACCGCATCCCAGGCAGTATCGAGGTCGAAACCGGTGAAGCCTTTTAGAACCGCTTCCGCAATGAGCGAGTCCGCATGTGTGGCAACCTGGATCTACTTACTAATGATACGAGATGGTTAGGATGGGCTCACACACCATGATGTTCGTCTCTGTCCACTACGTTCAGTATAAGTCTGTGGTCCCATGAGAAGCAGTCTCACCAATAATGTTTTTCCACATTGGAAGCCAGCCACCCTTGGGAAGAAAGTGTGGTTGAGCCAGCGATTACATTGGTCCTTGCCCTGCATACCTCTTTGTAGTCTTGAATCATGCTCTGTACCATTCCTGGAACTCTCTCTGGGGCGAAAAGGATAAGCCACGCCCACGCTGCCCGATACGTGTCCTACATGTAGTTTAATGTCAGAGTGGAAAGGCGGATGAGACCAACACACCCAGATCGAATAACCGGTGTATGATACACCCTCATGAATGGAGTCGTCATAACCAGAGTAATATCTTCCGTATTCATCTTGTTCGTAAGGATACTGCATGGATTAGCAGACATACCGAATAATTAGCAGTTGACCTACTTGAAGGGTATGGAAGAACCCGGTGTAAAAGATTTCCTTTTGTTCTTTCGTCGCCCCGACAAGTTTGACCCTGTCGAGCTTCTCAGCCCACGCAGCGCGAGTGTTCTTCGCTGTTTCTTCGAGAGACTGGCCATCCGGTATCTCTTTCTCCAGATTCTGCCGAGCTTGGTCGATCGAGATGAATGAAACCGCGACTCTGACGTTGACCTGCGCTAGCGTTGGCTTGAACGCAGCATAGGCAGACAACATGGCGCCAGCACTGCTCCTCTGATTCTGGGCCACACTTCCATTTTGTGCAATGCCCCATGAAGCAAAGGGCTGATCGAATCTAGCGCAAAAGTATCCACTCCATTTTGTGGCAGGCGTAGAGGCAGGCGCAATTATGTAGTCTTGCCTCTCAGGATTGCTCCCACAGATCTCTAGATGGTCGGGATCAATGACGATGCTTCCTTCTGGATACGTGAAGTTGTTAGGGTTCGATGAGCCAATCACAGAAGCTCGCGTGGCTTCCACTAAGACGTAGGGAGCGTTCGTATCCGTGAATGAGAAACGTAGATGTCCAACACGGGAAGCTACAGACAGGCAGCCATGCATAAATCAGCTTGGCCTGCACAGTCTCAATAAACACGATGCTCACTTGCACTTTGTTCAGCGAATATCTTGCCACCTTCAGTAGCCTCTAACTCGACGCTGTAATAGCTGGCTGACACCACCTCTTTGTCATGGCTGAACGCCATACCGCGATCCTCGAACTTTGAACGGATCTTCCCAGCTCCAGGGCTCACCGCAACCTGACCGCTTTCGCCCATCCAGATAGCAGGCTGATGAGTTCCCTGGAAGCCGTGGATAGAGGTATCTGTGTAGTTGTATGGTGTGACGGAAACATAGTTGACCCTCGTCTGTGCAACCCATCGCGTCATCGCAAACGGTGGCGCAGTAGAGGGAATCATCCCTCCCGAGCCGTTTGGTGAGTCCCCGCCATTTCCTATCAGTCTACGAAAGTCAACGAGCAGCACAAAACAGGTTGAGCGTCACTGCTTACGGGTTCACATGATCAAGTGCTTCGCTGCGAGGTTCGCGGAAAGGGACAGGACGGTTTCTGGGGGTTACCATGGAGAGCGAGTAGAGCAGGGCAATTAGGCCCACCAGACCTCGCAAGCTCGTGGTGAGGCTAGATGAAACACTCCGAGTAGCACGAGTTTGAGGAACATCAGGGCCAGTACCATCCCATGTTGCATCATGAGTGCGGGGCTTCTCGCCGGAATTAGCCATGTGTCTAGATGAACGGTGTTGGCTGACGGAATGTGGAAAAAAAAAACTACTGTACGAAACAAATTGGGCTCGAGTTCACACTAAGACCAAAAGGTGAGTTCTAATTATCACAGGTGACGACCCAGGGCACGACCACAAAACACGACAATATCATAGGTCCATCAGCCGTTCATGAAACGCAACAAAATACACACCAAGTTTGCCACTTGGAGTCTCAAAGTAGGACAGAGTCGGATGAAGGTATGGAGTGACACCCGGGAAACACCGTACTTCCAGTCTGTAGAACTTGGCTTTGCCCAGTCGGTGTCAGGAATTCGGAGTATCGCGCGCTAAGAGCTCCAGAGTCAAGCCTCTGAAGTCCTTCCTGAGAGAAGGCTAAAAAGCGGGCGTAAGGCTACTGTCACTTGAGTTCAACGTCATTCAGTTACATAATGAAAGTTCTCCCAGATTGTTTCGACGACGCCACTCATCACGAGCTCGATGCCGTGGTGAATGAAGCCCTCGCACCCAGGAGTAGCATGGTCCCTTGGACACAAAGTACCTTGATCTGAGCAGGGCAGACACATCTGCCCTGCACAACATGTTTGTTCAAGATCGAACTTACAGGGTCAAAAGCAAAAGCAGATACATGGTTTGTTCTTCACCAATTCAAAATATGGAACGATATGTAAACATTCGAAAGAGTGTGATCTACACGAGGGAATCCACCCTTTTTCGGTTTTTCGGTTTCTCGAGCGCTGAGTGGAGAGAACAAACTTGTGGAGGCGGAGGTGGTGGCAGAGAGAGGTTGGGAGGTGTGGAGAAGAGGGAGAATCATACTGAGAGCGACGGACAGAAGGGAAGTTGGGCTAAGCGAAGGCGAGGTAGAACCAGATGAAGGAGGTTCAGAATTTGGCAAGCATGGGTGGGGAACGGAGGAGCTACGCCGCAGGTACTTCACGACGTCGGAGTATCCTGAGGTGGCAGCAAGCTCGAGAGGTGTATATACGTTCGCTGGCATCACATGCATGTGTGTTGCAGCCAGCTGTGACAAGAATATCTACCACATTCAAAGGATGACTGCCATCGGGATAGAACGACATCCATTTGTGTGCCAAGGCACTGTGGAGGACCGTATCACCATTGTCCGCGATGGCATGTACATCAGCCCCATGTTTAACAAATTTGTGTCACAGAAGCTAGGAGGACTGCAAAGCTATTACTACAGAAGACATGCTGTGAAGCGCAGAACAGAATGATGGCGCGTGCAAAGGAGGCAAGGGGACAGGCGATCATCGAAGTAGTACCGTAAACGTTCGAACAGCAAACAAGCGGAGACGATTCATTCAACCTCGTTGTGTAGATTCTAAATGTGGGTTGAATCCACCGATTGTCGTCCCCCGAGCGAGTGCGCTGGGCCAGCCAGGTCGGGAGGGTATAAGGGGAGATCATGCACTCGAATTGTCGGGTTCGGTTTGTCGAGCGCTGAGTGCAGAGAATAAACTTGAAATTACCCATTGCACATAACCCAGTAGGGAAAGAGGGCGTTGTGGGAGAGCAGGCGGAGGTGGCAGGGAAGGGTCAGGATGTGGTGGAGAAGAGGCAGAATCGCGCTGAGACACTGCAGGCAAAAGAGAAGTTGGACTAAGCGACGGCGACGTAGAACCAGGTGAAGGAGACTCAGAATCTGGCAAGGGAGGGTGGGGAACGGAGGAGCTACGCTGCAGGTACTTCACGACGTCGGAGTATCCTAAGGCGGCAGCAAGCTCGAGAGGTGTACGCCCGCTGGCATCGCATGCATGTGTGTCGCAGCCAGCTCTAACAACAACATCTACCACAGCCATAAGATGACTGGGCCCGAGCCTTATATGTGCCAAGGCATCGTGGAGGACCGTATCACCATTGGCCGCGATGGCACGTACATCAGCCCCATGTTTAACAAATGAAGATACCATCCTCGGGATATATCCGGAGTTTGCATATGTGGCTTGTAACACACGGAATAAGATGTCGGGAGGGAACGGTGCGTTGTGCGAAAGCAAGTATTCCACGACGGAGGGCAGTTGGCGAGTCATCGCGACTTCGATAGGTAGTTTTCCATTAGCATTGCAAACGGAAGTGCTGTAGCCAGCCTCGATGAGTATTTTTGTCGCCTCCAGAGAATCACTCTCTGGTTCCCTCCCTATAACATGGTGTAGTAGGGTATTCCCATTTGTGTCTCGTGCGTCCGCGTTGGCTCCATTACGACCAAGCGAAGAGATGATTGATATCCACTCCAGAGTATTTGCTTTGTAAAGGATCGTCGACGGTTTGGAATCCCATGCAAAGAAATGTATATCGGAAGGGAGTGGCACGTCTCGCGAAACCAGGTAGTCAACTACGGAGGTGAACCTGCGAATGATGACAATGCGGAGAAGGCGTGTTCCATCAGCATCCGTCGCAAAGGAGCTATGACCAGGTTCGAAAAGTAATTGCGTGGTTCGGAGACATTCATATTCATCGGTTGACTTGAGGACGGCGCGTAGCAGGCAATCTTCTTTGGGTGCAAGACGGGACATCATTGCTCTATGGTCCTCAAGTAAACGGATCATTGTTGAACGTTTCTGGGAACATTGGAGTGCAGTGGACAGCAAGTCGGGAAAAAGAGACGCCTCAGCGTCGACAGCGTGTGACAGCAGATAATCCACGACGGAAAGGAACTCCCGAGATACAGCGATATGGATAGGATGCTTGTTAGCGTTATTGAGTGTAAAAGGATTGCAGCCAGCCTCGACGAGTACTTGGGTAGTCATACGGCATTGAGTCCCCGTGAGCATTGACATGCCGATATGCAAGAGTGTATCTCCATCGTCCTCCCGGACATGCAGATTCGCTCCTTTACAAACGAGGGAAGGAATCATCGACACCTGGTAACGCAACGCGGTGAATAGGATTGCAGGGGGTAATGGTACAGCTTGAGAAATGAGATATTCCGCAACCTTGCCAAATCTTCGTCTCGTGGCAATGTCAAGGAGCACTCCACTGCCAGAACTGCGAGCGAAGAGACCACCGGCAACACCAGTGAAGATCTTTGCCAACTCCAGACATTTGTCGTGTTCATTTATAAATCGTCGGACTTCCTGGAACACCCCAGCTTCTTCTGGCTGGAAGGGCAAATCATCCGTGGTGCCGAGGAGTGAACGCAACGTCCGTACTTGGGTTTCGGAATATAGCAACAATGTGATGTCTGGGTATGAGCAGAATAATATCAAATAATTGACGACTTCATGGTACCCTTGCTTTGCTGCAATGTGAAGGGGAGTTTCGCCACCTGGGTTGCGGGCTAAGGGGTTACAGCCGACGTCAATGAAGATCTGTGCAATCTCTAGGCAGACGGATCTATCGAATGACCGCATAGTGATATGCAGCAAACCATCTTCGTTTAGATTGATAGCGTGTACGTCGGGTCCTTTGTTGAGAAGCAGCCGGATCATCTCGACTCTCTTCACAAGAGTGGCTTGTAATGCTACAAATAGGATCCTCGACGGAAGAGACACACCCCGTGAAAGAAGATACTCTACCACGGAGACCAATCCTCGCGCCACAGCGGCATGGATCGGGGGTTTGTCGTCCGCGTCGAATTCACAAGGGCTGCAACCGGCCTCAACGAGGAGTTTGGTGATAATGAGGCATTGGTTCTCGTCAGACAGCTTCATAGCTACGTGGAGCGGAGTATCCCCGTTGTCCGCAACGGCATTGAAAATAGCTGCTGCGCATCTCAGCGATGGGTCCTTTACATTCGGATCAAAGACCTACCATGGGAATGCGATACTGCGGGTATATCCGAAAGGATTGATGTATTCATCGAAAGCAGGGTTCTAACGACGGGGATACATCCCTTCTCCACCGCGACGAGGAGAAGTGCCTCTGCGCAGCCAACTTGGATGAACCCCCTTGTAGCGAGCATCAGTTCATCGCCGCCCTTTATCTGTTCGTAGTATTCCTCATCCTCGACGAATGCTTCCAGAAGTCGTCGGTTATCCCAGGGAGCGACTGCCAATTTCACAAACTCGGCCGTTTGTAGCAATCGCTGGATGATATACACAGGGAACTGATGAGGCTGCACTCTGAGCACCCGGGTGAGTAGCCTATCTGGGATGGCACTTCCTTGCGCTAAGAGTAGATCGAACATGTCCGTATCCCAATGTTCCACAGCGACCTGTATTGGCATCGCCTTGCGCTCGTCGGAGTAATCCGCGATCGAGGTGTCCGAGTCATCTGCGTCTGATCCATCGACATCCGTGTTGCCCATATCTGAGTCGTTCGAGACCAATTCGTCGATAATCAAACCCCGGTCGTTTACATTGGCACCTCGTAAGATCAGAGCCCTAGCATGATCGGTCTTGCCAAAGTGCGCAGCATATACGAGCGGGTTGATCCCCTCCCTTGGTGTCATGGCAGAACGACCGAGGAACGTGTGAAATAGAGCATCGGACGCAAAAGCAATGAGGGTATATAGCGTGAAATCGTGCTCCGAACTTGGCCACGGAATCCCAGAGCAAACCGACGGAACTAATTTGCACAGTCGGTCCCACCCCCAAGCATGTCGGCGAATCATCTCTTGCAGGGTCTCCATATCCGTGAAAATTCCAGCATTGCCCGACCCAAGATGAGCGAGATGACTGAATCCATGAGAGAGGACATAGTTGAGAAGCGGACGAGATGCGTAGGATGTAGTAAGCACGAGGTCCTGTTCCCTGGTCACATTAGACGACCGGTCTCTGCATTCTTTCAACTCCTCGAGGCAGAAGGTAATATAGGCCATGCAAAGCCTAGCCAGCCGCTCGTGCGCATCTTCCAAAACGATATGATATCGGGGCAATGTAGCTTCAACGAGTTCTCCAACAAGGTACTCCTACACATTGCTGGTAAGTGGCTACACGAAAGAGAGATGATCACTCTTTTAATGGACGTGCTCACCTTGACACTCATATGAGAGAGGGTGACGATATCAGTTTCTTTATGATGAATCACGAGGCTTCTGCTGACATCCAAGAAATCGATACCCCCTATCAGAGTGAATCCAGGGTCTAACGCGCGCAGTATGGGATCAATCGTAATCCCTTCAAGGAGTTCCCGCAGCCGCATAGGCCGCAGGGCGCTTACTAGCCACATCAATCCACGGAGCACTACACGCGATTCTGGAAACCGTCTGTCAATAGCAATAAGAATTCTCCTGTAGGTCTCTTCCAGCCCTTCCGGAAGGCTCTCGAGCACCCGACGAATCTCCGATACCGATGTACACTTGTCGAGAGTGTCGATCTGACATTGCACCCAACGAAACCTTCAACACGAATCCGTCAATATATGCATTGAACGCGTAGATCATTGCTTCTTACATCCCGTCTGCTTTTCCACATAATTGAGATCTGATCTCCTCTTTCAACCTCCCATCGAATGTCCTCAACCGATGCCGCGAGTCGAGCTCTCTCGTGACATGGAGCAGGATATCAGTCGACAATTCGTGGACCATTCTATCCATCGATATGCATGGGAGACCAGAAAGCATCCGCATGATGTTCTGGAGAGGCCGAGTCGTAACAAACATCCGTACGTCACCACTACTCATGATGAGGCCATCGAGGAGGGTTTCCATCTCTCTACACTCATCGAGCGCGTCGACGACGACCAGAGGCTTTCGAGGACAAAATCTCGCGACCTTGGACAGATAATGTGACAGTCCGTTGACGCTGTAGAATGGATCTACACGACTGTCGATGCCCTTCAGTAGTTCATCGAGTAAGTCTTCCGGGTCCGTCATAACATCACAGAGATGGGCCGTCAACTGGGAGAGAAGGGAGCGCATCACTTCTACAGAGCTCGTAGATCGTGAGGTCCGAAAATCACAATAGAAGTAGGCGAGGAGTTCTCCATCCTTCTTCGTGTCGTTG